>SNQJ01S0139598.1:73743-84524 GCA_010110895.2 Picea sitchensis | reverse complement strand
GGAGACATTTTGAAGTTGATTTATTATGGATATGATGAGATCCAACTACTATAGTTATATATTCTTCCACTTTTACACATTTACAATATTGTTCATTCTTTACTAATGATGTTTTCAAACATGGATACCATAACTATTGAGCAATTTGAAAATATTCTTTGAAGATATGTTTACTTTTGATATTCAACTTTTTATCACAAAATATCCTTATACAACTTATACAATGTTCCATATTAATTAGTACTTTCTCTTCTTATATTTATCATTAAAATGTGTTGCAACAATTTAACTTTTTCATTTCTTTTCTTATATTTATCATTAAAATGTGTTGCAACAATTTAACTTTTTCATTATAAATTGAAATCAAACATATATTATATCACTTTAAAGATAAAGAGATCTATTAATGATAAAATTAACTTAACCAATACATTTAATATCTTATTAAAATATCTAAAATAGAATCACATTCATATTTTTAAGTATCTTGGTTACTTGACTTCTAATTTGAATGATTATACGATTTGAATGATTTTTTAAATTATAAAAATTTCCAATTAAATTTCATATTTATAATTAAAATATATGAAAATATTTTCAAAAATTATTTTGAAATTTAAAATTTTTTTATTTTTATTTTTTAAACATAGCAAGATCAAAATTTAACCAATATATAATACTAACTTGAAAAATTTCAATACTCATAATGTACCCACTCAAACAACAATTATTAACAAATACAAATAAACAACCACTAAAGATAAACACACCCAAAGTTTGAATGCATTTACAATTCATATAAAATAGAGAAAGACATTTCCTTGAAAATGTACTTATAAAAAAGTACAAACATTAACATTATATTTCAATTGAAAATAAAATAAATAAATACAAATGAATGAGAAATGTTTTTTTAATATGCAATTCTTATAAGTGCATCTCTCCATTAATAAAAAGTTGAGTCATTAATGCATATAATTCAGAGATATACATTAACTTATGAATTTATCAGTGGTACATTAATATGAATAATCTTACCTATTTTAATAATGATATTATATTAATTTTCACTTATATTTTGGTAATTAATTTAGTTTTATGTTTATAAATTTATTAAATTTAATATTTTATTATTACTCTTCATTAATAAAAAGTTGATTCAATAATGCATATATTTAGACATATACATTAACTTATGAATTTATCAATGATACATTAATATGGATAATCTTACCTATTTTAATAATGATATTATATTAATTTTTACTTATATTTTAATAATTAATTTAGTTTTATGTTTATAAATTTATTAAATTTAATGTTTTATTATTACTCTCCATTAATAAAAAGTTGAATCATTAATGCATATAATTCAGAGATATACATTAACTTATGAATTTATCAATAATACATTAATATGAATAATCTTAACTAACTTCATAAGAAAACATTAAATTTAATAAATTTATAAACACAAAACTAAATTAATTAACAAAATATAGGTAAAAATTAATATAATATCATTATTAAAATGGTAAAAAATTATTTAAAAAGAAGCATATATTTATAAAAGAAATGGATTTAATTTAAAATGCATTATAAATATATTATATTTACATTAAGGAAGTGTAAATAATTAAAATATATATCATGAAAACTAAAAATAATTCAAATGAAAGTAAATTATATAAAAGTATATTAAAACTTAATTAGATAATTGTGTAGAATGGGACTTTTTACAACTCACTATGAAGGAGATGTGTAATTCTTTTCATGTTCAACATGGAGTTGACAAGTAGAATTTTAAAAAGTATTTTAATAACAAAAAAATATTTCAATGTCACCCATAAATAAAATATTTCAGTGTCTACTTTATGTCACCCATCAACACTCTCTCTCTATGTGTGTGTGTGGAGAGAGAGAGAGAGAGAGAGAGAGAGAGAGAGAGAGAACCCTTGTTTCGTTGATAGGTGATTTCTACTTACCAATAATGGGAGATATGTGTAATGCATTCAATGCTTTATATGGAGTTTATATGTGACATTTAAAAAATATTGATAAGTGGAAAGTAAAAAAATTAGTATTGTGCCAAAATAATGGAGTATGAAGATTCACAATTCCTTCTGTGCTCAACATGGGGTTGACACGTAAAATTAAAAAAATATCTGTATATTCACTTGTTGTGACACACACTACAACCCTCCATTTTCTTGTTTGATCTTGTTTTTAACTCCCTAGAAAATGGAGCCCCTCATCTTTTGAGCCTAGGATAAATCCTCATGAGTCTCCCTCTCCACCTCAAAACACTTAGAAAACTCATTGTTTTACTTGAAAAAATTATCAAGACTCGGAGTTGAAATCCCAAATTTGAAATCGGAAAATTTTCTTCAAATTTCTTCGAACAGTTTGGAGGAATTACTTCTAACTTCTTCGAATAATTCAGAGGAATTACTTCTAACTTCTCTGAATAGTTTGGAGGAGTTTCTTCTAACTTCTCTGAACAATTCATAGGATTTATTTTCATTTACCCCTATATGCAACGATATCACACAAGTTAGAGGAAACGCCTCTGATATGTTCTAAGGAGTTAACTTTAAATCCTCTGAACACATCGGAGGAGTTTCGTTGATTTCTTCTGATGTTATCGCAGGACTTCTTCTCCGACCCTCCGATCACACCAACCCCACCTACCACATTTAATGCCAAAATGACATTTTGGCTATATAAACGGAAGGAGATCTAGTCATTATTACCCGATTGAGGTTTGAGTAAGATAGATCCATAAAGATAAAACATATCTAGCTACCCCATTCAATATTGCCACCTAATATCTCCACTCACCACGTGGCATTAGGTTCTAGGTAAGAGTATTTTACCTTTTTTTTTTTAAGGTTAGGGTTAGGTCCCTTTTGATTTCTTATATTTTTCTTTGTCTCTTTATTCAATTCCCTAGTTGGATAGTTTTATTCCCCACCTTTGTCTCCTTACCTTTGGTTAATCCCTTAATCGGTGTATGCCAATCTTATGCGCATCCTCTTACCATTATGAATATTGTTCTCTTCCCTGAAATGAATGTCCACTCAACCCTATGTTTTTCATAGCAACAACTCTTCTTGCCATCCTCAAAACATATTTTTTCAAGCTCTATTGTTACCCCACAAACATAGACTTCAATCAAAAGGGTTCAAGGGACTCCCACAACCTATAAACCATTTCTTGATCGCTCCTGAAATCAACATACTTCACTCGCAAAAATCCTTAATTTTTAAAGATTGGAAAATTTCAAACTAACTTCTCTGAACACATCGGAGGAGTTATTACTAACTCCTCTGATGCGTTCAAGAGAGCTAAAGACTTGTCCTCCGCGCAACTTGGAGTACTTGAAAACAACTCTTTCGCTCATATCTAAGGAGTTACATTCAACTCCTCTAATATGATCGAAGGAGTTTCTTTTAAGTGCTTCGATCTTTACTACGAAACTTATGATAGGTTCTTCCGATGACCCATCAGGAAAGTTGGGATTAACTCCACCGACCTTATCGAAGGAGTTATTACTAACTCCTTCGACATGATCATATGGGTTGTCCTTAACTTTTTCGATCGCCCTTTTTTTCATTCTTATCATGACACTTAATAATAACTTCTATGATCTGTATCAAAGAAGTTAATCCTTCGGCTTTCAATTTCGACTTTCAAGCCTAACATCTATCATTTCGCCTCCAAATTTTTACCAAGGTGCTTAAGCATTGTCTACTTTCAATATTTTAGGTTGCATTTAAACTGGTACATTGCATCATGTTATATGTCCTAAACTTATCTTTTTGGCAGGTTCAAACATGTCACCACGGAAGAACACAACAGAGAAGGAATCTAGAGTTAAGGCCTCTGGAAGCTCTCAGCAAACAAAAGAGGTAGAGATTTTAGGGGCTACATATGATTATACATCTGGACTTCTAGAAAAGGATGGAGAGACGCTTGAATGGGGAGGAGTGTACTACATGTTTAAGAAGTCAAATTTCTCTACAGAAGAAGAAGAGCCAAATGAAATCCAGGCATTCAAGAATATCATAAAATCATGGATCTTCATGGTGGTAGCACATCCAAGGATCTTCCCTTTTGCAGAATCCATTTCATGGATTTTGAAGAACATCGACATAAATAGTCGATATGTTTTTGATCCACGAAAGGAACCTATTGCTTCATTTCGACCAGAATTTCTAGCTAAATGCTATCACATTGAAGAAGGTAATAAAAGATTGGATAGCAAGCTTCTTAGTGAATTTTCATATACATTGAAAGACTTGTTTCCCAAATGGTATAGGGTGGACAAGAAATTTAAATACCTGCCTAGGAGTTGGTAGCCCACAACTAACTTAAGGAGACCCTATCAGTATTTGGTGGCCATGCTCTGCAGGTTATACGGGGAATTAGACACAATTCAATTATCCCTATCATACATGCCCTTGATTTATTTATGTGTGGATGTAGGCATTTCATTCAATTGGGTAGATATATTTTCTGAAAATCTCACTACTTATCTCTACAGTAACGCAAGCACAACAACAAACATTTCTCAGTTTCCATATCTCCTGGAACCTCCTGGACATAATGTGCATAATGGACAGGTATCGAAATATGGGGCGGAGGTGGTTACCAGTCGATGCCGCAATCTACATCTATCACAAAGTGCTATGGGAGAAAAAATACTGCACAAAATACCAAATAATTTGAGAGCACTTCCTCGCTCCTTTATATGAATTCATCTTTTGCACCACTCCCCCTTGTATGACAGACAAATCCATAGCAGTCATAAGAAGAATTAGGGACTGGTATCTAATGGAGAATGGTTCTTATATAAGGGTATATGGTGTGATGAAGCCACCTCACCTAATTCCACGATTTGTACCTGACAAGATCAACCTTCAGGAAGTAGCGTACTCGACTATTATACATGGGGTTGGAGGAATGTTGTACAGGTTAAATAAAGTAATATGGCCCCCACTACCTTTATACATCACAAACTATTTCTTCAAGAATACCAAACAATCCCAAGAAGAGGTGGGCATATTACTTTCCTATCACTTTGGAGAAGTTATATTCAGAAGAAATGATCCTAGAAATATCGTAACGAAACACTTCAATAGTGTTAGGCTCCCTTATGAGTATACTATTGATTTTTGGGAAAAAGATGAGGTGCATAAAAATTATAAAACATACGAAGAAGTTATTTCAAACAAGCGTGCCCATCCAAAGGGAATGATCATTGACGAAGAAGAAATAAGAGAGGTAGCCATAAAAGAAGCAGAATAAGACGAAGCTAGGAGATCTTCTCCCATCTCTATCTCGACTCATTCAGGATTTGTCGAGGAGGAAGAAACATCAACAAATAAAAAGAAAAGAGATAAAGAAAAGATATTAAAAAAGAAGAATGACTCCAAGAAGAAACAAAAGGTTGAGGTTGAGAAAGAAAAATCCAAAGCTAAAGATTCAGCGAAATCTACTACAGAAAGAGAAAAAGAGCTAGAAGAAGTAGCAAGAGTAGCATTAGAGCTAACAGAGAAAACAACAAAGGAAGCAAATGAAAAAAATGTTGAGGAAGAGAGGGTAAAGAAAAATGTGGAAAGCGGAGTGGATGGAACACACCCCATGGATGTGGATATCCTAGGAACATCTATCGCAGGAGCATAGGTAGATACAACAGACAGTGGTTTAGGCCTTGGACTTTGGGAGCCATTCCAACCAGCTAAAGCATTATATGTTAAAATCTTCACGTCTGACAGTAAAACCGGTGGGATTGTGCAAGAATGAGTTAAGAAGATGTTGGTGGTGGAAGGGGATCCTATATCATTTGTCACTCGGGCACCAGTCATGGGAGATCTTAGAAAGGATCTTGTTGAGAAAACTAGAGTTGGTTCTGCATTCATCGATGACAATATAGATAACATATAGAGGTTATGAAAACAAAATGAAGAGAAGGATCTAAGGATCAAGGAACTCAAGGAAAAGATTCAACATATAAAGGTTGATGATAGAAGCCTCTAGAACTTCAAGGTCAGTGCTAAAAAGGTTATAAATGGCTTAGAAGGTGCCATTATTGGCATGCATGCTCATATACACATTTTCCAATATGTGGTTGCAATAGTCATCAACCAAAACAACCAGATACAAATGAAGTTGGCACATTACAACACTATCTGCAAAGGTATAGATGACATAGANGGCTTAGAAGGTGCCATTATTGGCATGCATGCTCATATACACATTTTCCAATATGTGGTTGCAATAGTCATCAACCAAAACAACCAGATACAAATGAAGTTGGCACATTACAACACTATCTGCAAAGGTATAGATGACATAGACAGATGGATAGAGGAAAATCTTGATGCACCTCTTGAGTTATATAGGTCATCAAAATCTGGGAGAAATACCAATTTGTATACATTAGATCATTTCCAACAGATAAGACAAAAAGTTGATAGAGAAGTAACCAAATGTATAGAAATATGTTCAAGGATCCATAAAGTTTCTCAGGAATTGATAAGAAATGGACACCTCCCAAGGTTATATGATCTTGGAAATAGCCTAGTAGAGAAATAAATGGTAAATGCAGTTCAGGACAACTCAAATCGAATGAAACAAATAGTTGAATCAACTACCTTTGTCTCCATCGACCTTATTGATCACCATCTGCTACAACCAATAAAGCTTCATACGATGGTGCAATCTTTCATGACAAAGTTAGAGAAGGATATGAGCACTCTCAATGACAGTATTTATCTGAACAATGAAACATTAGAGCAACTGACATACAGGAGGATCGAATCACTCTATGACTAGTTGGAAGTTTGGATGACCTACCTCAGAATCAAAATTTCATAGGAAAAGGACATGACATGTGCCCTTTATTTCATCCTTTTCCTAACTCCTCTAAATTTCGTCCCTCTCTGCACACTTTTCATTAGGGAAGGGAAGATGAACCATTTTGTAACTACCTGATCAAGAAGAATGCGAAAGGAAACATGGGAATTACTAATATTTGTATAAAATAGGATAGAAACTCATTTTCTATGGAATTTTTGGCTTTTCAAACATTGTTTAGACCCAAGAACGTTTTCGAGAAAATATAATTTGTTAACCAATATTGAGAATCCCTCAGGGCCAACCTATTATGGAAGGAATTATGTGTAGAAATGGATCGGATCTTTTAACTACTTCAAGTGAAGATAACTATTGTTTATATGGACTGTAAGAATGTTTGTTTGTTGTAGAATGATTCTCATACAATCTTTTTCATTATGTAGTTATTGATGTTTCTTTGAATATTTCAATGCCTTGAGATTTGTGGGTTATTATTGTATACATTGTTGTGATCTAGATTAATCTAATTACATACATTTGTATGCACCTGTCTCCAATATTGCTCATTTTTTTGTAGCTAACTGTATAAAAGTTGTGTAGGATTCTGGTTTCATTAATAACTCACCGGTTACTCTAGTGTGCTCCTAGCTAGAATAAGTTAGCATATATTTGTAATAGATTAGTTGTCTTTATATACATAGTATTCATCTACATATTTGTGTTGCATTCTCACCATCCATTCATCCCCCACTGATACATCGGACCGTAACCAGTAAGAAAACCAAAATATAGAAAGAAATGGAATTCAGGCCAAATTCTAGATGGGACTCCTAATTCAAACGGTGTATAGTATAGTTGGGACCATATACCATGGATTACCCCTTGTTGTTGTCGGATGAATTCCCACCCATCAACATAATTTGTGCTAGGAGGGCCATATTTTATGGATTATATACATGAATTAAACAATAATCGAAATTATTCTTCAACTAGTAATCTTGACCCACAACCTACCTTGTTCCCTCAAGTCGAGTCTGAACAAGAAGTTATCTACGAGGACTCAAATACTAATTTCGGAAGTGTTTTTGGTAGTCCTAAAATACATACTGAGACTTGGTTTCTCATAACACGGGAAGAGCTCCACGAAACCCGTAGAATTACACATGCTTACACAAAGCTTCTTGGAAAACTACCTACAACCTCCAAGCTCCCTAGGAGGAAAGAATCCTAAATAGAAAGTCCCAACATAGATCCTTATTTTTACATTAAATCTGTAGATGACCTCATTTAAACTGCTTTACAAGAAGTCCCAATACCTTTGAGAAGAGTTGTGTGTTTCCTTATTGAACGTGAACAAGAATTCAAAGGTGAACAACTAGAAATTACCATAGAACAATTAATGGGAGAAAACATGAACCACAAAGAAGTTACACCTCGATGGAGGGCCCAAGGAGATCTCAATATAACTGGATAGTTGCATGAAATTCCAAGGAAATTTGATAATCTCCTTCAAATTTTTGACCTAGAAAAACCCGAATCCACGAAAGATCTTGTTAATAATTTATTTTTAGTTATACATTTTCTAGGTGTCGAACATGATGGCATAGTGTGCAGGCTATTTACTTACACTTTTTCTGAGAAATCCTCTACTTGGTATTTCATCTTACTTGTCGGGTCTATTACAGACTAGGATAGTTTTGAAAGGCTCTTTATGAGAAAAATTGGAGAAAGAAAAATAGGTGTGTCTCTACATAATGAACTATGAGCCATCATAATGGACAAGAGGGAAAGAGTGAAGGACTTTAACCAAAGATTTATTAATGTATTAAAATCAAGTTTCCTCATAATGTAGCTCCTTCTCAATCATTAGCTATTGAATATTACACAGTTGCATTAACCCCCTCCATAAGGATGTTTGTAAAACAATCTAACATAAACACATTAGCATTAAACGTTGATGAAGTTGAGACTGTGGAAAGAGAGTTATATTCATATGATCAACATCTGTGTTAGGAGGAAACTAAGTTAGCTGGAAATAAACCATTTTTATTAACTCAACCACTAGACAAGGAGTCAAATGATATTGATAATGTGGTAAAAATGGTTAAGAAGTTATTCATTGAAATTGTATACCTTAAAAAGAATGTTAGTGAATGATCATCGAAGCCATGAACTTTTCATCCATTATTTAAGAAACCAGATAACCCTCCACAACCACCCGAACCACCACACATGGCTTTCAACTTATATAGGTTTAGTAATGATAATTGTTTTTCTTATCATCATCAAAATCACCTAGATTGAACACGCCCTCAGTGGGTCAACTCTATGACCTTGATGATAAACCAGTTTCTAGATAAACAAAGTTTGGATGATGAAAGGCATGAACAATTTCCTTTTGGTGTTGTTGATCAAGCTCTATCGGAGTCGACTATGCCATTTTGGGATTGGTGTGCAGAATCAGACAATGAGAAGATTGAGGTAATCCTTTCTAGAGATACACAAGTTGTTAAAATTGTTGTTCCAAAAGGTTATAAATTATGAAACAAAGGTCCAGTATCTAATGCTCCTTCTTCCAAAAAAGATAATATCCCTCTTAGGAAAATAACACCTCCCCCTATCCTCCCAAAAAAAAGTGAAGTGATCCCATAAAAAAATAATAATAAAATTGGAAAAACCATCTTAGCGAACAAATATAATCCAAGCACATCCAGTTCAATAAGGAATGACACTGAGATTGATTTGATAATAGATAATAAAATAGTGGAGAAAAAATATGGTCATGCTATCAACAATATTAACTATAATGTATTAAGGACATGAATAAAACCAAAGCTAATATTTCCACGTTCGATATTTGTTCTTTAATACAACAACACAAGCTCCTACATGATGCTTTCAAACCTCATGACACTTAGAAAGGAACTGTCGTTGTTACTGAAATCTTAATCCCTAAAAGTGATGCATAAGAGATACATAAAGTGGAGATAACAACAGTTATAAATTCAGAAAGCATAGGTGCCTTTTCAAAATCGCAGGTACCACCTTTTCTTCTTACATATGAAATTTTTATTTTCAATGTACACAATTGTTTTGAAAACCCAGGTGCCTCTTCCAATATCATTCCTTTTTTTGTTTGCCAAAAGATAAATGTTATCCCACAAAAAACGAGAACCAGGATCATCCAATTAAATAGGATAGATGTTAAGGTAAAATGTGAAATCATAGATTTTTTAATCAGACTATCATCCGACCCCAGGGTTCATCAAACTATAGACATATTTGTTATGGACATACCAGAGAGTTATGGTTTGATTTTAAGAAGAGACTGGTCTGCCAAACTTCAAGGTTATTTCTCTACTGATTGGTCTCATCTATGGATTCCTCATAAAGGTAACTCTAATCAAATCCGTGTAAACAGTGAGGCACACATGAAGCACACAGTGACGGAATTGGAAGGTAATAACAAGCCCATAAGCTTTACCCATTTCGTTTTCTGGAATTATTTTTTCGAAACTGATTATGGTTGTTACAACGCACATACTTCTGAGAAACCATAAAAATTAAATTCATTTCTCTTCCCACGAATCCATAATAGTGCATGTATAATACTAACTAATTTAGGATTTAGTTTGACTAACAAGACTAATATTCCTAACATGTGGACCATGTTCTTCGATGGAGTCGGAGTAGGATGTGTTCTAATCGATCCTAGTCAAGGAAAAATGCTAATATCATGTCCTTTAGAGTTTGAAAGTACCAAAAACATCGTTGAATACAAATCCTTATTTCAGGGCCTTAAAAAATCCATTCACCTTCAAGTAAAATATCTTAAGGTGTTTGGTGATTCAGAAATTATTGTTCGAAAGGTAAGAAACATTATTCATTGCCTATCTCCACATCTAAAGGATTAATAGCAA
>SNQJ01S0139598.1:25213-49181 GCA_010110895.2 Picea sitchensis | reverse complement strand
TTGTTCTACCTATGTGTGGGTTAGGACCCTAATAGACACAGTCTCAAGATTATATCGTTCTAACTTAGAAAACTGGGTTGGCACACATAGGCAAGTGAGGTCTTGATCTAACTTAAGTCAGTAAATTGCAATATGCTGGTGGGTATGGGGAATAATTTGAGGAGAATGAAATGGTATGTTGTGGACATCCGGTCTTCTAGCTGCCTAAGGAGGAAAATATTCAAATACAAGATCCTCTTGAATTCATAATTTGAAGAAACTGAAACCACTATGATAGTACTACAATCAAACATACATTACAATACAGTCACAACGACCCTACTAGATCATCCATGCCCGAGCTCTTAGCATCAAGGGAAAAAGAGAACACAAGAAACTGGTTAAAACTGGTTGTAACGTCACCGTGATCAAACCTCCATCACAAAAACAAAACTACCCTTGACTGGATCCTCCATGCCCGAGTGTTTTAATGTAGTAGTTACACAAATATGAAAGAAAAATGACTTTCATTAAACAAGAAGTCTCAAATACATATCATAACCAGAGAACTAGAGGATTTGCTAAAACTTTACAAATCGGGAGCTTAGCTCAACCATCGACCCTTACAAAATATAAAACATGAGTATATATACTCAGAACTGCTAATGTCCCCCAGGGATGCAATTAGACCCCTGCATTCAAAGCTTTGCATTTCTTCTCCTTCTGTCAGACTGCACAGGCTTTCCTTTGTTAGACACAAATCGAAGACAGTATGGGTTTTGCAGGAAAATTTCATGAGAGGGTGACCTTGGGATGATAGCCCGCCTCCACGACCGATGCTTCCATGATTCCTATTTATTATTGAAAGAGGTTTCAACCACCTTCTTCGGCTTCATTAACTACCCTTATTGGGATCAGGACGAGCCCAGACATCCATGAATTCTCTTAGGTGGTGCTCCTGACTTGCTGAGTTAAACTTGGCACCTTGAAACCATGTTGCCTTCCTTTGCTATTAATACAAACACTCTCGACCCCTTTGGTGTGGCTCTTTTCAACCGCCCCATGTGATTGTGGGCCGTGACCTCACACTTGTCCCACATGATGTTTTGGGGTTTCTCATTTTGGGAGTTTTCACCGCATCTTGGCTTCAATATCACGATGCCCAAAATCATGAAATGGTCACTGAGATCGACATTCAGACTCGCTTCAAAATGGACAGCCATGATCATTCCCTTGACATTACGAAATTTCAACTATGCGACGAGTGCTAGCCCCTTTTCTCGGACCTTCTTCCTTTGTGACCGCGTGCTAGGACCGTGGGCCCAATTTCTATGAGCTTTCGTGATTTCGCATTTCAGGAGAAAGAGATGCTTCTCCTGGGAAACCTCTGATTCATGAAATCACGAAATCAGGATTTCGCATTTCAGGGCTTCAGGCTATGGGTGCACTTGGCGACGAGAACCCTGAACTCCCGATTCCCAAAATCATCGAAGTCAAATCAACGACCCTTTTCTTCTCACAAACAGACGATCTATATATTCCCCTTCACGATCCTTGATGCATAATCTCTCAACATTTAAAATCTTGATTCCTGCACTCGCTTGATTCCATATAAGACCGCTCTTAGTGTTGCAGCCTACAATAATGAATACTTGGATGACACGGCTAGAACTTGGGAAAAAACAAATACTTGGTAATAGAGGTAAAAAGAGAAGTAATTGGCCATAGGGGGAACAAAAAATCTCAGGGCCGATATCTGTCAGGAAAAATTCGACAAGGAAAACGAGTCGACCAAAGGATGAAAGAAAACAACAAAGGAAAATATACATCGGGAGGAGAAATATATGATCGGGTCTGCACAAAAGGGGGGAAAAGACAGGCAAAATCATAGACGCAGGCCAAAATCACCATCCACCAAAACATGACAAGATTAATTCCTAACAAACATGATCACTAGATTTGGATGCCCAATAATTTTGATGAGTGACCAAGGCACTTACTTCATTAACAACACTGTTAAGGCGATGACTGAGTACTTTGATGTTTATCATCAAAAGAGTACACCATACCATCCTCAAGCCAATGGAACAGTGGAAGCCTTTAATAAGATCCTCGAAAATGCACTGAAAAAGATATGCAATGTGAATAGGGATGATTGGGACTTGAATATACCAACAATAATGTGGGCATACAAGACCACATGCAAAACATTGACAGGGATAACACCATTCATATTGGTGTATGGACAAGAAGTAGTGGTGCCATTAGAGTTTTTGGTACCTAGTCTGCGTGTAGCATTAATTACAAACATGACAGAGCGAGGCATAGTACAAGAAAGGATAAGTTAGTTGTCGATGATGGAAGAAGATAGGATTCTAGCATGGTTTCACCAAGAGGTACACAAATTAAGGGACAAATCTTGGCATGATAGACATATCAAGAGGAAAAATTTCAAGGAGGGAGGCATAGTCTTGGTGTACAACAACAAATCTCTTCAACACCTAGGAAAAATCAGAATGCATTGGTTGGGACCATATGAAGTAAATAATGTCACATATGGGGGAGTTGTACAGTTGAAGGACTTGGGAGGAACAAAACTCAGAGGAATGATCAATGGGAGTCGACTTAAGCTCTATAGGGATAGTCGACCTCCTAGCACATAAAAAAAAAGGATTGCGCACAACAACAGAGGGGTTACTGTGCCAGACATCAAAAGAAAGAAACCATCTAAAGGATATGTAGCGCGACGAGAATAAAATGTCCATGCACACTAGCCAAACAACATCAAGCATACTCGGAAATGTTAGCGTGCTGGAGAAAGGACCAATGGTTAGAAACGGGTAAAAATCACAGAAATGATGTGTACGAAAAATAGGGGCCAAGTGACAGTGTCTATCAAAATTGAATGACAAGAACGACTGTCAGGACGTCGCATTAATCGCACCAACTGGCGACATCAAGGGAATTCAATGAAAGGTACATGGGAAGCACCAATTCATTTAAACCACAGCTCGAGTAACTTCTCCAAGAAGCTTCATACAATTTCTATATAAGGAAAACACGTGGGTAATAGAATGGTTATTGTGAAATTGAGAAAGCAAATAGCAACAAAGTATACATAGCTGAGAGATATTTTAAATGAGTTATAGAATGAAATATCTCGACAGAGACCATATTAACTACCATGGCACCACCCAATATAGGAGCGTCGACCCAGGCTTGCAGACGACCTCGAAGCAACCTTAGAGAACACAAAGGACAACAAAGAAGAGTTGGAGTTGGTTCTCGAGAAAATCAATATCGAGACCAAATATGAGAAACATTGCATAGATAAGCTCGAGCATGGATTGACTATAGCCTATGAAAGAATTCCAAAGGGCACAAAAACAACATAGCCCACGATGACCCAAAAAATTGATTAGATTTTGCAAAAAATCGATTAATACAAGAAGGCGATAGAGAACCTCCAGGAACAACTCATCCTTACCACTCCCGCGGAGGTGAAGGTGCAAAGGAAGTAGGAAGCATCAGGGAAGATGGAGGAAATGGAATGAAAATTTAGCGTAACTGTCAACTTGTTTCATAGAGAAGAACAACTATGGACAAATTTGGAGGAGGATCAACAGGTCCAACGGTGGAACCAGGAAGAGGAAAAGATAAGTGCAGCTATCCAGGACCTCAAATAGAGGAAGAAGACGATGAAGATCATTGAGTGCCTCAAAGGAGTAAAATATATGAAGAAGTTGCAAGGATAACTCATAGCCTCACATACATAGAAGAAGTATTGACAAGCTCAAATGGAACCTCTTCAAGAGCTAGCAACGAAGTTCGTTGCGCAGGAATAAGAGGAAAATAAGAACATGGGACAAATTCAGGTAGAGTGCGCAAAGATGATCAATGAGGAGATTACATCGCAAGTATTGGACATGCTCAGAGAAAATACTGTGCAAACTCAAACACAAGGAAGGGAACTCACAAATAAGTTCCAGGCTCTCATAGGAGCTGTTGAAGATGCAAAAAAAGTTTAGGTGGCTCGGGATGAGCCAGATGTCAGTGTTGGAGGCCTCTTGGACACAGACCTAGTCAGGAGAAAATGATATTTTTGGGAAGAGAAGCATGAAAGGTGGAAAGGATAGCTGGAAGGAAACACAACATGTGTGAGGGAAGAAGGAGAGGCGCGCATGCAAGGAAAACCTAATGATGCTAGGGTTAGTGTTCTTTTAATGTATTGTAATGGTTGATGAGCCAAGAATATAAATAGGTAGTACTTAGAGGAAGAGACGAGCCGACCGAAGAAGAAAGAGAAGAGAGAGATAAGGGACGAGAGCTGGGAGTTGTAATAATTGTACTACACAGTAAGCTGGTGAGATAGAGAAGTAGTGAGCGACTAGATCTCGAGGGTTAGATCATAGCATGAGGAGCCTGGTGCTATCTAGTTAGCCTCACAGGGATCAAGGAGCCTGCTGAAGATAGTGAGATCTAAGATTGTAAACATGCGTGGTGTGACATATTCCTGAAGCATAATAAACATCTTGAGAGCCAAATCTTTGTGGACATAGCCCAAGAGTGGGTGAACCATGGTAAAAACCATGTTGTGTGAATGAATGTATGTGTCTTTATTGTTTTTAAGTGGTGAATGTTAGATTAATGAATTAACTGGCTGAATATGGTATTCCACATGCATGAATAGAATGACTGCTATAATAAGATGTTAGACTGAATAAATAAAGATTGCAAGGTACAACTGTAGATCTCCACTCATTCCCAGGTTTCAAGAACATGAGTATTGTAGCCACTCATAGAGCTATCTCAGGTGATACTGTGCAATACACCCTATCTATTGCATTGCCTTCTGGTCTATTGGAGGGGCTGATAATTTTAGAGGGATTTTTTTGGGAGCTTATCAAATCTAAGCCAGGGTCAATCTATGACAATAAGGTAGGATCATAATAACTGATAAAGAATCCTAAGTAGAAGAATAGAAAAACCAACATGATGCGACTATCCCCTAAGTCTCATATGAGCACATCTTACTAAAGAGATGAAATGATCCCATTGTTGTGCCCAAACTCTTGAAGATTTAGGGCCCGAGTTGTTATCCATCCTTGATTTCACATATCAATAGAAGATTCATTGAAAAATAGAGAGAAGAAGTGTAGATCACGATCCAAGAAATGAGAGATAATATCTGAAGAGAGAAATATGTCAATGCTATATCTTGAAACTATGTCCTATCCCATGCGCACTAGGGTTCCATCCCCATTTTTCTAGGTCATAAGTGCACTAATGAATGGAATTAAAGCTATCAGTACCTTCCAATGTAATGACCCCCCTTTATAATCATTGTTTCTATAACATACCCAATCAACGATAGTTCCAGGGGCCATATATTTCCTATGTATAATTCACATCTAGAGATTGTCCTTCGTCAACAAGTTCCAAAAAGAATTAGTTTCCAATGACCACCCAAAAGCACATAAATATTGTATCCCCCCTCCTCCTTCATATAGTTTGCAACGAATATCCCAATGAATTCCTTTAACTTCCTTCTGACACCATAAATACTAAAACAAAAATGTACCCTATAGAACCTATGCCACCCCTTCTTCAATTGAGCTATAATATCAAGATGACTTTTCTTCATTTAATTCCATGCCCGCGAAATTACAATATGACTTTAATATGTTAGACATACTCCTTCCTTCTTCTATAGATACATTGGTGAAGAGAAGAACATCATCCAAAAATAACAAATGAGTAACATTAACCCTCCTCCAAAAGGAACACCCTGAAGTATCCTAGATATTCGAGCTTCTAGAATTGACCTACTCATCCCTTCAACAACCAACAAGAATAAATAAGGGGAGAGTGGAAAACATTGACCAAGCCCATGCATATAGGCCGAGCCATTTATAAGTATTGCGTATGAAACTAGATTAATATAGTCCATGATCCAATTTACCATATTAAGTGAAAAAGCTACATGAATGAACAACAACATGATATAAAGATAGCATGTTCGATCATATTCTTTTGAAAGGTTCAGTTTGATAACTAAAGATGGAAATTTCTTAAATTTTATTGTATGAATGGATTCTCGAGCCACTCTAACAAAGTCATGGATTTCATGACATTCCAGGAAACGAAATTGTTCCAATGAAATAATTGTTGACAATAATGGTTTGAGACAGACGACCAGAATATTTGCTATGATCTTATAAACATAGTTACACAAGGATATGGGATGAAACTCCCCAAAGTTATTTGGATTTTCCACTTTGGGGATTAAATTTCAATAAATGTCGAATTGAAGCTTGATAGGGATTTCTTAGTCAACTTGACTTCCTCCACCACTCTTAATAAATCCTCTCCAAGAAAGTAAAAAATTCTAAGGAAGAACTCTATCGACCACCCATATTGCTTGGGACTCTTGTCCTTTTGTAATTTCACCATCACCCCCTATAATTGTTCAAGTGTAACTGGTTCAATAAGTATGATATTATCCTCTTTGGAAACCATTATAGGGAAATAAGAACACACCTTACCAATATCCACAATATTTTCCTCTCTAGGCTCCCTAAATATATTAGAGAAATGCTAAACACTGAGGTATGATAAGGCTCTAAAACCTCTTATTGTGCTGCCCTTAGAAAATTGTAACTCCCATATTGTATTCTAACTTTTTTCATGATTAGAAAATCTGTGGAAGAATTTCAGATCTTTATCTCCTATTAAAATTCAAACCACTTGAATTTTCATCCACCATTATACTTTATGGTTACACACAAGCTTCATCCGATGGATTTCTACATCTACCAAAGAACCAAGTTCTTCAACAGTAAACATTCTTGAGTAATTCGAGTTATATAATCGGTCTATATCAAATTAAATTCCTTGAGCTATCTATCTCTATCCTTATAATTATGAGTAGACCACTCCAATACTAATCATTTGATAGCCTTTAATAACTAAGAAGATTAAATAATTGGAGAGGTCCCAATCCTTTAATCAAAATGATTCCACTCCGATCTAACTAGATCATAGAACCTCGCCCCCCAAACTAGCTTGGGTTTAGTTTAAAAGGAGTTGGAGGATTCTATTCATCCCTATCCAAATGAAGAATATAGGGTTATGATCAGAAGCCCCCTCTAGAGGATATACAATATCTAAACCTTGCAACATGGACCAATAATGAATCAATAAAAATAAACCTATCTAGTCGTTTAGAGACCACCTTCACCCTTTCTCTTTTATTCTTTTGGTTCATCTTTAGATCCACTGGTTCAACATCCACAAGCCCTAATATATCTAATTGATGCAAGAAAAACATAGAGAATGGGTCAACTCTAGCACTGTAACCCCAAACTTCATTTCTAGGAAAAGTAAAATTCAGATCGCCACTAATGATTAACTTATTGTCCCGAGTCATTTGAGAATTGAAAAAATTATTCCAAAATTCATGTTTATGAATGTAAGGCCCATAAAAATTCAATATTGAAACTTTAAGGTTCAATTCTTCACACTTGAAATATGTGCATAGACCAAAATGCATATAAAAACAATTTATTAGTGAAATAATTGAATGCCAATTGGTAATTAAGCCTCTTGAAAGACCATTTTCATCCACCAAGATAAATTCCCAGACCTTAAACAAAACCCTCAACCTATTAACTAAATTTCCTTTGTACATTGTTTTTGTCTCAAAATAATATCTTGCACATTCTTCTCCACAACTCTAAAACGACCCAAACTCCTAACGGTGTTGGCCAGACCCCTAATGTTATAAGAAATAAATTTCATTAGATAACTCCAGGGGACGGATTACAGTCTCTAGGAGCCTTGATGATGGTCAATAATTTTCCTTGAAGTATTTACATTGCATCCTTAGATTGTTCTTGACAATGATGTGGCTTGCAAACGGGAGTAGGATGCATGCCTTCCCTTTTGGAATCCCTACCTAAACCGAAAAAAAAATAAGACCCAAATCAAAGAATGGGAACCTTTAGAGTGAAACACATATGGATTGTGCTTACTCTGCTAAGAGGAATTGGAACAGTGAACACAAGACAAAATATCTCCCTCCAAGTGTTCAGATGAAGAGGAACCCAAAAAATAAAAATAAGGGGAGATGTTTGAAGAAATTCCTATCCATACTCTTGAAGAAGTATGGGATGATTCTTCACTAGAGAAATCAACACCCCCCCCCCCCATGTACTTGAGAATCCCTCTTTTCAGAAATTTTCAAGCTCCCACTAGGTAAAAGGAGAATCCCTCTTTTCAGAAATTTTCAAGCTCCCACTAGGTAAAAGGACTACAACATAAGTATGAAGAGGAGGATTAGTGTCCAAATGGGACTTACCCAACAATTATAAATCTCCAATCAAATGATAGAAAGGAGATTTTATAGTAGGATCAATCAAAGACTTCTTGATTTCTACTTGCACCAAAAATGAATCCAGTATGGGAGTCTCCAAAGTAGTCGAAAATGTCCCTTGTGTTAATGTTTTTAATTCAAATTAGTTGTGGAGAGGAAATACCTCAACCCAAGTCTTTGAAATTTTATTAAAGTATGCAGTTTTGTCTCCCATAACAACCTTCGATACCCCTAGTTCAACAACATAGCTATAAACAAGAAACCTAGGATCCAGACTCGTGTTTTGGCTATCTCTAGGAAAATCAATATCCATAGAACGCACCTAAGAAGGAGTCTGAATATAAGGAGACACATCACCAATATATGGGGCCAAATTAGAAGAAAAATTGGGATTCCTAACACCTAAATTCACCAAAATAACACCCATATCTTCAACCTTCACCTCATCTTGTGTAATCCCTACCTAGGGATCCAACGAATTTGGAGACGGAGAAAAATCCTTCAGTATGTGGGGATCACTCAATTTTTGTCTCTTGACCTATTTTTTAAAATCTTTAGGACAATCCTCAACCACATGGTCAACCACATGACAACATACATATTGGAACGAAACATTGCAATAGTCTAGAGCCCGAGAAATAACCAAATATCCTACTTCTATATATATTCCTTTAGCAAGACCCACAGATAATTCAAAATTGACTAGAACTTTATCCATAATTTTTTTAACTCCATATTTGTATGAAGGATCCACTAAAATAATTTTCCCAAGTACGTTACATAAATCAGTGAGGAATTTTTCCTCCCAAATTTCTACAAGAAAACTGGGAATGTTCACCTGAATGGAACCTAGTGTGAAACCTCCCACATTGGGTAGAAACATGGGTGCCACAATTTCAGAGAAAGATAAAATGAACCCCACATCCACTTGTTTAATATTTGAACATTATCCTCTTTCAAATAAAACTTGAAGCATATACAACGTCGCTCAAGGACACAAAAAAATGGGCAATAGCCTAGGATGGGCTTCCAAGGATTCTTTAACTTAGAATATTAATATGTTTGTGTTTTGGTTTATTTTAATTTTTATAAATGTTTGATAAATTTAGAATTAAGATAGATTTATGTTGGAAAGAAATAATCTTATTCATTGTTATAAATATCATAGAATCCACTTATTAAAAATCTATTATTTATAACACTAGTGTAAATTTATATTAACTTCGTATTTATTGAAACATCCATAATAATCAAAAGCATGGGCATACAAACTTTTATTATGATGCAAAAACTTGTTGAAATGGTTACACTTTTAGAAATTTGATCCCTCAACATTAATTTTTTTAAATGTGAAAAATATGCTTGATATACTCATTTTCTTATGACACATCTATTACATATTGGACTACTTACCTCTCCACCTAACCATGATCTAACTACCATTGAACCAAATAAATTGCATAAATATTTATCTAAGATCTTTAAAAAAATCCTTAAACTAAACTCTTTGAAATATTGTACTATAAAATGTAGAAAGAAATACAACCAATTTAAATGAAAATTTTCTATTGGCATGACCAATAAACAACAATGTAGATATTATTACAGTGTAGACATTCCTTGTTCCTCTTTATATCAGAAAATACAAATTACTTGTTTGGTGATATACCATAGTACCCATTTTATAATCTTTTCTAAGAAGTTTATTAGGATAAGTTGGATAAGCCTAACATGTGTTTGTCAAAATTGTTTTTATTACATAAATGCCTCTCTATATAAAAAAAAATAATATCCTACATTGGTTGAGAGAAATAGTATGGAAAAGATATAAATTTTAATATACCTAATCCTTATGTTAATTGGTTTATCCATAAGGGAGAGAGGCTTTATCGAATCCTCCTAGATGATGCCATTCACAAATGTGGGATGTCATTCATAAATGTAGGGAAGAATCCCTTGAGATTTCCGATGAAATTTTCCTTCCAATACATCTGTATATTTATATGTAATTATAATTAACAAATATTTATTTTAAAAATGATGAAAATTTTATATCACTAAATAAAAAAAATTGGTAATTATAAAAATTGATGAATAATGATGAATGCCAAAAACTTATAAATTTCAAATGTCAAACAATGTTTCCTCATGCATAATTGCTATTTTATAACTATAGATGAAAATCTTTAATCCATTAATTAGATTATAAAGTACAAATGGATTTCCCATCCATATTAGTGCAAATTTTATGATTTCTCATTTTTAGAGGGATATTGTAAGGCCCTAGCCTTGTATGTCTTTAGGAACCTTCATCACATAACCACCTTGCTGGTCTTCAACCAACATAGATAGACATGAGAAAATGTTGATGGATAGAAGAGTTGATTTTGGAGTGCCTTGGACCATTGGTAAGGTGCACCATGGAGATGTCGTGTAACGTCCCCTAGCCCAACTATTGGGCTCTAAAGATTTCCTAAAATAAAACTTAGTTTAACATTAATTTATCAACCCGAGGATTCGTCTTTTATTTCAAGAATATCAAAAAAGTCTATGCAGATACCTCCTAGAGGCTAAAATCGTGTAGTTAAAGAAAATCCGAGTTTAACAACAATCAAGTTCCTCACACATTCATTAAAATTATGAAACTAAGATTTTACTAAACATGATTGAAATCTGATCTATAACGTACTTAAAAGCATGAATTGAATTGTTGAATTGATCTAATTAAGAAACAAGAATTGAATCTATGGAAAAGATTAATAAACTGATCTATTGATGACTATCTAATCTACTGTAAAGAAATAAATGAGTACTGTAAATTCAGAAAAGAACAGTGAATGAAAGGAACAACATATGCTAATTTAGCGAAAAGGAATAACAATTGCTAGTTGAGCAAAAAGGGACAACAAATACTAAACTAAGCAAAAGGGACAACAAATGCTAATTTAGGCAAAAAGGAACAACAAATACTAAACTAAGTGAAAGGGACAACATATGTTAATTTAGGAGAAAAGGAACAATGCGTGTGAAAATGAAAGGAACTGTCAAGCAGTAAAGTACATCAAAATGGAATCTGGAACAACAATCGATAACATTTAAAATGAAGCATCTATCTTTTGCAAGAAAACAACATGAACGTATTAACACACTTATGCATTTATCTTAATTACTGCAAAGGAGATTTCAAACATAAAATAGAAATCAAACTGATACAATTACAGATTGAGACAATAACTCCTTTAGACTGGGCCCTCGGTCCTCAGAAGTACTGCTGCTATAAACTCAGTATCCAAAAATGATGAAAACGTTCAAAGCCTGTATTAATTCCATAACTGATCCAACATTTACAAAAACTGTTTGTGTAGAGCAATTCCGAGTTTTGAATGCTTGGATAAAATTATTATATGATCCTTTCTAGGATCCACTACCCTTTATATATTACAAAACATGGGTAAATTAAGCTATCCTGAGGATCGAGAGATCCTCAGGATCATTATTACTATTTATGAAGTTTACAAAATAGAGAACCAATCTCTCTTGAAACTGCTTTGCGTCTACTATCTTTAACCTCCAATAGCTTACATATCTCCAAAATATCTTTAGCTATCGTGGGTTTAGCAATATTTACCCATTCCTGTAACAAAATCAAACAGTTCCAACCATATTTTAGAATTTATAAAATACAACTCAATAATATTTCTAGAAGACAATTTAATCATTTTCTATCCTATTTTATTCCTAAGTAACAAAAACGTTAGTCGATATTATATCATAAATCATGGGAACGAGGGGGATATTTGTACCTTTTCATAACCCAACATTACCCCCCAGCTTACCTTCTTTCATGTCCTCATGCAAGATAAGTTATTACATGTAAAGCAATGATGCTGTAAGGAGGAAAAGTAGGTTCATCAGGTTCCCTGAACCCATTCTTACGTCCGAGTTCTCCAAAAGTAGCGTCTTCCCTCTTTATATTAATTTGATAATCTCTCTGGTAATCCTCTGGAGGAAACCAGATAATAGGGGGATTATATCTACACCCAATCCTGGAAGGTCCTTCTTCCTGGATCATTCTGGCATATCTTTCTATTTTGAATGTGGCTGCAAAGAAATTCCTGAAACCGAAGGGTTCCCTAATCTTTACTTCATCTGGGGAGGCAATCCACCTTAAATTGGAGCCAGCAAGAGATTATTCTTTGAGTTCCCTAAAATATGTCATGCATGATCGTATAACCTGTTAGTGAATAGGACCTAAAGAGCCTTTCACCCTTTCCCTTTTCATGAATGTCCTATGTCGCATGATGGCTGGAAAATATTTTGGTGGTTCTCCTCTAATCCAAAGATCTAACCCAGTTTCTCTCTTTATGAAAGTTTTGTCGGATTTAACCCACCTGACTTGATTTTTGGCAAAGGATAGAAATGCTTGAAGTTGTATGTCTCCAATAAAAGGACTAGGGTTATCTATACTTTGGTCTTCGAAAATGAAGTTATGGAATTATAGATCGCACAAAAAATATTGTACTTTCTCTTCCTGCTCTCTAAAACATGACACAAACTCAGAGATAGTGGTGAATTTAATCGGTTTACCTGATCGAATAGCTTTCACCCTCAGCAACAGGTAGAGTTCTAATAAAAAAAAAGTATAATTTGTAGCATGAGCTCTATAATCTATTGCATCAGTGTAGACATCACAAATCTCTTTGATTTGCTCCAAATCTTTTTCCAATTGACCTTATATTTTATTTGTCTTCCCTTGAGCCTTAATCAGCTCATCATAAGTCTCATTTTTCATTGCTGACATGGTTTTAAGTTGTTTAAAAACTCTTTGGTTCTCTTCCATGGTCACCATTTCATCTCTAGTTTGAGTCAAGGCTTGTTGGGCTTGTACCAGCTCTGCTTCTAGTATATCAATGATGGCACTCTGATCTTGAAACTGAGATGCCTCTTCAGTATGACAGTATGCTTCTTTCATTGTTGGGACTACTATCTTAGTTTCTACATTTGTGGTCTCCATAGGAGTGGGAATCACTTCCTCGGGTTGAGTAGGTGCTCCTCCTAGAATTCCTGGTTGAGCCTCTATTTCATATGATTCCAAAGGAATCTCCTCTTCATTTTGAAAAACTACCCTTTCTGCTGTTGTAATCTCAGTCTGAAGTTCCATTTCTGCTGTCTCTTCAAGGATATGAAACTATGTCTGTGTTCCTATAGAACTTGTTTGGACTGCACTCCTAGGAAGAGGGTTTCGTCCCTGTGCTCTATGTCTTTTGGTCTTCTTTCTTTCATGGGCCTTGTCAGCTTCCTCTAGTTGTTTTCTTAATTCTTTGATAATTTCCTTAAGCTTGCCAACTTTTTGCTTTAACACTTTAATCCTTTTAACCCTTCTTTTCAACAACTTGTTCTCCTGTTTTATTCTTCTGATTCTGCTATGGTTTTTTCCTGATTTATGTTTTTATCAATTGTCAGGGTTTTCCTTACCCTGATTATTCAATAGTTGTTCTTATGTTTCTTCTGCTTGCACTGCCAGGATATTTACCTTAGTATGAGGTTCTACTTGTGTTGTATCCTCTGGGAACGACATCTCAATGTCAAGGAATTCTTATGCAGGGTCTGAAGAAGGAGTTGGCGCTTGGTATTCTTTTGGCCTGTTTGTGTCCTTGTTAATTGAGGTCCCTAGACTCCCTAAAACTTGATCTATCTCTACCTCATAGATGTTCAAAAACTATTATGTGAGGTGTCCCAGTACTGACTGATTGTTTCCTTGTGGGGTTTGTTCAATTTCATAAACATCTTTCTGTAGGAGCTACCCTATCTACGTTATGTCCTGGATTTCTTCAGGTTGTTCTATCATTTCTTGAATTTCTTCAGGTTGTTCCATTTTTTCCTAAATTTCTTCAGGTTGTTTCGTCTTTTCCTAAATTTCTTCAGGATGTTTTGTGCGACTCCTCTCAATGGGGGTTTTAGGAGAAAAAATTGCTCTTTTCTCTTTCTCGTTAATGCCTCTTCTTGTGAGGTTTGATTATATGCTAATTCGATGGGGTCTACCTCGACTTCAATTTGAGGAGGTGGAACTTCCATTTGGGTAGTGGCTTCCTCTTCCTATGCTATTTCAATTCCTTGGGTTGGGTCTTCATGATGTAAATCAGGTTGTTCTAATTGTGGGGCCCTATTGGCCTCAATAATATCACCCCAGGTTATTTGAGTTTGACTTAGGGATTTATTTACTATCATTTTTACCAACCCATGGTGGCTAATGATAGTAACGAGATCTTTTTTCTCTTCTGTGTTCTTATAGCGACCTCATGTAACATAGCATTTAGAAAAAAAGGTAAATTGATCACTAACCCTTGTTTGAGCACTTCTAGTAGTTTGAGGTGGCGTGGTTGGATCACATCATACCTTCTATCGCAGGTGATATACCTATGTATGACACCTGCCAATTCTTTCTAGGGTTCGCTAAGAGTGTTGGGGTTAAGTCCCTTTCCCTTTTTATCCAATTCCTCTCCAGGGTCTACGAAAGATTCTACAACTTCTTTAAGTGTTGTATATCTTCCAGTCCATTGTATGCCTATGTTAGGAAGGCCTATAACCTCTGATATAATTTTCCGAGTGACTGGAATTCGTATATCTCGAACCATGGAGGTTTTTCCCTGCAAGTTCTAGAAGAATTCGATCGTGATGTTTGTATGATATCCTTGCAACAGATTGAAGTAATCCATCCACCCCAGGAGGTGTAAGATTTCTCTTGCATGCTCAGTTATCTGTAGTAATGTTGTTTCCTGTCGCACACTTCAGCCTCCCATACTTTTGTAAGTAGGTGAGGGTGACTAACGTTCCTTGCTATAACTTAACTCAACCAGTTTTTCAAACAACAGGAATAGAAAATATAGAAAAACATTGTGTATATGTAAAAATGCGATTTTTTTCATATTTACTACACTAAAAGAAATCTATCGATAAATGTGTCAAGCATATGCCCCCCATAAATGGAAAGGTTGACCTTGACCGACAAATGTACGAGTGTAATAATGGCGGGGAGTTCCTACGAGGTGTGATTGTTATGCCGTCATTGCCGCTGGAAAAGCCAATCATTAATAACTTTTCAAAAATCACTTTAACGGTATTTATGATAATCATCACTTTGTGTGGGAAATTTAAATTGTCATACCTATGTTAGAAACCCTTTGAGGAAAAAAGATTCCGAAAATTTTTAAATTTGTTCACATGTTTAAAATTTTCCACATATCATAACATTGTTACTTTCCCTTTTTATTGGATATATCTGGAATGATAGCCTCATTGGTTAGAAAAGGAAATCTAAGAACACACTAAAACTTGGCGTATTAAGGTAAACTTTGATACCAAAGGCATAGACACTGTTGCCAGCAGGCATCCATAGCCTCGACAGGGTTTCCTTTTAACCCATAGATGAGCATGTATCCTTAATAAATAGTTTGAGTTGTCTTTTTTCAAGAAGACCACTATCCTAGTTTGGTAGCCAGACGATGATAATTCCCCTCACTAGATTGTAACCTAAGTGAACAAGTCAGCTCATGGTGAGACCTCTTATCCTTTGACAAAAAAATTCCAAAGGCTATTTCCCTGGTGTGGTGGCCATAGTGGGAATGTCACCTATGTCATTATTTGATGATCATGGTAGGTTGGCTCTTCATGAGACCCCCTATTCTTTATGGAAGAATTTTATTACTTTATTTTGATTTTGATTTTGATTTTTTTTTAAGAGCTCTATCAAGGGAGGCTCATCTACTCCATAAGAGTGAGGGATGGTGTAAGAAGTGTAAGAATGCCAAGTAAGAATGTATTTAAGATTCCTTATTATGATATCAAAGAAATTATCATTCAAGTATATGTAGATATATAGGGGAAAGAAACGAATTATGGTGGTAAATGAATTGTGAACAATTTTTAAGATGATTCAAAGAAATTAATCCAAAAATAGTTTAATAAGGTATGTTAAATGATCCACACCAAATGACAAACTAGTGATGATGAAAATGAATCAGTGAAGGTCATACCCAAAGGAGTGACTGACATAACAATGGCATGTTTTGAGAAAGGAACAACAATAAGAAAGAATCGTGAAGGGAACAATAGTTTCTCCTTTCGAATGGACAACACTATTGAAAAAGAAACAACATGCATTATAACAATGGCATGTTTTGAGAAAGGAACAACAATAAGAAAGAATCGTGAAGGGAACAATAGTTGTTCCTTTCGAATGGAAAACACTATTGAAAAAGAAACAACATGCATTATAAGGGAACATCAGTGTTGAAAAAGGAACATCAATTGTTATTTT
The DNA here is from genome assembly GCA_010110895.2 of Picea sitchensis. NCBI lineage: Eukaryota > Viridiplantae > Streptophyta > Pinopsida > Pinales > Pinaceae > Picea > Picea sitchensis. Next base: position 32,511 of record SNQJ01S0139598.1, on the reverse strand, counting down.
GGATGGATGATATTACTTACGAAGGGAACAACAATTGTTCTTTTCAAAGGAACGGGAATGGTTTTTCAAAGGAATCAACAATCATGTGAAGGTAACAATAGTCGTCACTTTCAAAGGAACGACAATCGTTTTGGTTTAAATGAACGACAACGATGATTTTCAAATGTTTACCGATCTAATTAAGTGATTAAAAACTCCCACATACATTTTTGTTTTAGTGAATCTATAATTGATTAGTCATAAACTAAATTCAGTCAATTTCTATGGATAAATTTATGCAATAATCGAAGTATTGGATGGTCCATGAGCATGTTCATTTTCTTGAAGAAAAAAGAGGGTTTATATTTGCTGGGTTTTTTCAAAGTGAGATAGGAGAAACAAACATAAAATAGTGTTAATTATATTCATTACAGTTATCTTTTCTAGTTCATATTCTCTCAAGTGGCTTTCCTAAAAAAAAGAAAAAAACTAAAAACTCAATCAAATCAGTAAAGAAATCTATATACAATATATACAGTGCTAAAAAGAATCATCATTTATGGAGTTGAGGCTGCTAGGTTACCTTCCCATCCAGCCAAGATCTGAACAATATGGTCCTTACTTACTTCTTGGCAGAAGGATTATTTTGAAGGTGGATGATGGTAGAGTCATAGACGGTGTCCATTTACTAGAAAGGGAGACCCAGACCTATCGATGGTAATTAGAGTGACAGTGCCATTATCATGAACTTCATTAATTTCATATGGTCCTAGCCACCTTCTCTATAATTTTCCAGAAATATTCTGAAATATGGAATCATAGAGAAGTGCCCAATCACATTTCTGGAATGATTTCTTATTGATATGTTTGTCATACCAGTTCAGTCTCTGTTGCTGAATAACAGTTGTGCGCTCTAAGGTGGACATGCGTTCTTCATCCAACACATTGATATGTTCTAGGCATTGTTTATGTGTCTATGTAAGATCCAGTCCAATCTCCTGGGCCATCCTTAGAGTCCTGATCTCAAACTCGATTAGAAAGATAGATTCTTTACCATAGACTAAGTGATAAGGAGAGTAGCTAGTGGTGTTATGCCATGTTGTGTGATAATCCCATAGGGAATTTGGAAGCCAATTGCCCAATTATGTCGGTTTGTTTAGACAATTTTTGTCAAAATTGCCTCCAATACTTTATTGGTGCTTTCTACTTGTCTGTTTTCCTTTGGATGGCATGGAGAATTAACTATGTGTTTAATATGATAATTTTTCATGGTGGCCATGCTTCTATGAGCTATAAATTGTGACCCCCCATCGGTGATTAATTCCTTGGGTAGTCCATAGCGTACAAATAATTTGAAAATAAATTTAATGACTACTTCCTCTGTTTCGTTTGATAAGGCTTCTGCCTCTACCCATTTCATCATGTAGTCTATTGCAACTAGAATATAGGCCTTCTAATTTGACTTCGGGTTGAAGGGGCCAACGAAGTCCAGTTCCCATCTCTCAAATGGTTCTGCGACTACTTGTGATTTTAGGGGAATTTAATTAGCCTAACCTACTTTTCCCATCCGTTGACAACTGTCGCAGGCCTGGACATATTTCTTCGCATCTCTAAATATTGAGGGCCAATAATATCCCATGTGTAAAATCTTATGTCCGATCTTGTGATCTGCAAAATGCCCAACACAGGGCTCGTCATGTCCCGCCTTCAATATGTCGTAGATTTCATCATATTAGACACATTGATGGACTTGAATATCAACCCCTGTGTGGAAAAGATATCCACCGATCTAGGTGAATCGTGCGCTATGCTGGAAAATCAATTTTATTTCTCTTGATGATAGATGTGCTGGTAGTTTCCCAGCTACCAGATAATTTTCCACACCAGCATACCAAGGTGGCTTAGTAGTGACAGTGAACAGATGCTCGTCCAGAAATTGGTCTTCAACCGTCAAGTAATCATCTGTTTTGGGTATGCAAGACAGGAAGTCTGCAACAAGATTCTCTCTTCCAGGTCGATCTTTGATGGTGATGTCAAATTCCTGCAATAATAATAACCATCTAGTAACCCGTTTGTTAGTAATAGGTTTATTAGATAAATATTTAATGCCAGAATGATCAGTATACAGAATAACTAGATAGACTGTTATATAATGATGAAATTTATTGATGGCATGTATAAAAACTAAAAATTCATTTTCTGTTACTATATAATTAGATTCAACGGGAGTGTGATTCTTGTTGATAAAACAAATAACATAGGGTGTCTTGTCTTCTTTTTATCCAAGGACAATGCCCATGGAAATATCTGATGCATCTGTGGAGATGTGAAATGGTATCTTCCAGTTTTTTCCTCTCAGCACCGGTGCTGTCGAAATCAACCTTTTGAGTCTTGCGAATGCCACATCACACTTTTCAGTCCACTGAAATTCAGAATTACCAGTCAAATCATGTAAAGGTGCAACAATTCTTGCAAAATTTTCCATAAATATGCGATAGTATCCTAAAGCGCCAAGGAAGCTACGTACCTCAGTTTGTGTATGTGGTGTAGATAGATTGAGGATTACCTCTATTTTTGTTGGGTCTACCCTGATTCCATCTACATAAATATAATTCCCTAGTACCACACCTTCAGTCATCATCATATGACATTTTTCATGACTTAAACATAACCCGGTAGCAATGCACCATTCGAGTACCTTCTCCAGATAGTCTAAAGCTTTTTCAAAGTCGTCACCATAAGAAGTGAAATCATCCATGTAAACTTCAAGCCCTTCACTAATCAAGCCAGAAAATATTCTTAGAATGGACCTCTGAAATGTGGTTGTTGCATTATTACATAATCCAAAGGGAAATACTCTGTATGCAAAGATACCCTAGGGACATGTAAATTTAGTTTTATCTTGATCTTCCAGGGCAATCTGGATCTTATTATAGCCACTAAAACCATTTAGGAAAGCGAATCATTTATTCCCTGCTAAAGTATCTAGGACCTGATTAGTGAAAAGTAGGGGGAAGTGGTCCTTCTGGGTGGCCTTGTTGAGCTCCCTGTAGTCTACATAGATTCGTCATTTCCCATTCTTCTTGGGAATGATCACTAGTGGGGAAACCCACTGACAATCCTAGATAGGATATATAAAATGTACATCCAAAATCTTTTGTAATTCTTCTTTAACAATGTCCCTGAGGTGGAGATTCAATCTTCTTTATGACTGTCAGATAGGTTGGGCATATTTCTTAATATAAATATGGTGTGTGCAGAGTTGCGGATCAATAAATTTCATGTCAGAATACTCCCAGGAAAAATCTTGTTGATATTTAGAAAGGATTTGAATCAGTTTTTGTTATTGTTTCTCATCTAAATTGGCGGAAATATTCAGAGACCTCCCTGGTGCAATCTCAACTGATTTTTTGTTATGAACAACGATAGTTGGGATTTGTTGTTCCATCAAATCTTCCAGCGAGTCTCCCTACGCTTCACAATCTAGAATAGCTTTGAGCATTTGGCACATTGGGTTACTTACAATGGATGGGTTGTTAATGAAACCATTGATCACGCCATCCTCTAATTGGTTCTTGAGTCTGAGATATTCTTCTAGCGTGAGAGGGGATCGTAGATCCTTTTCTAGATATCTGGGTGGTGACATCTGCAAATGTATGATAGTCGGGCTTGGTTTGGCTGGAGGATATAGGATGAGGTTCTTTGTAACACCTCCTCTAGCAATTGTCATATTACCCGTATGACATCCTATGTATGCATCTGTTGTTGTGAGCCATGGTCTTCCCAGTATTAATGGGTTCCCTTCAAGTCCACATCTTGGGTTAATGATGAGGAAATCTGCTGGATATTCCCAAGAGTCAAATTAAATTTCTATATCGTGTAATGTGCCAACTAGTTTAACCACTGATCGATCAACCAATTGTAACATAATTGGGGTATGTTCGAAGGAATCGAAACCCAGGGTGTTGCAGGTTTCCATGGTTGGGATGTTGATGTATGCGCTTAAATCTACTACTGTATTTGGAAAATAACAACCCTGGATCTGAACTGTTACTATGGGGTTCCTCGGGTCTGCATATTTGACTGGTTCTTGTCTCCCCAAAATGAGATCAGACAAGGCTCCTGCCACATGTGACATGAATAATTGATGATGAATTTTTAACTTTTCTAATGGGCTTCTTCTCACATAATTCCTTGATTGTATTTGGATAATTTGGGATGTCTTGCAAAGCCTACAGGAGTGGGATTTTAACATATAAATTCTTGAGTTCTCCTACAATGTCGAAGTTAGGATACGCAACAGGTTTTTCTATCATCAACCTTTATGGGAACGGGGGAGGAGGAGTTACATCCTTATCAAGATCTTGTGGTTTGACTGTGTTTCCTCCCTGCTCTGTTTCTTTTGTTATGACCACAGTCGAGGGTGCTATTTCTGGTTTTATTTTATTTTCATTCTCTTGCTCTTGGTAAATGCTTCTTTATTTAGGAGATATTATGCGTGTTGACCTCAATCGGAGTTCGTTTCACCCTACCGAGTTGATTTCCCCTTCCACTTTCTCCATAATCTGGATGAGGTGGGCTTGTCTATTATTAGGATTTGGGTGGGGTTGGGCTGGTAATTGAGGGAGCAATTGCGATTGAGGGTTTTGGGGTAGTTGGAATGGAGCTTGCAAAGTGGGTTGGTTTTGAGGGGCCATCCTCATGGGTTGATTGGTCATTCCCATGGGGCACTTCCAATATTGGTTCCAATTTGGGTTTTGAGCAGCCATGTTGGACCACTGTGAAGGATAGGGGTTGTTATTTAAATTTTTCCAAGATGAGGTAGGGTATTGTGAGTTAGGCCAGGTGGAATTTGCAGCTGGTTGATTCTGCCAGATGGGATTTGCAGTTAATTGGTTTGGCCAAGTGGGATTTGCAGTTGGATATTGTTGGGACTGGAAGGTGGGGTTAGAAAATAGTTAGCCCTGATATGTGTTTCTAGAATTTTGTTTCTGATTATACTGCACAGAAACAAAAGAGGAGGGGTCTTGTAGTGTACCTAGAGGCTGGGTCTACCATTGGCGACGCTGAGCCATTAGATATAATGGTTATATTTCCTCTTTTGCTTCTCTAAAGACAACTTTTAGACCTGGGAGTGATGGACATTGCTCTGTTGCATGATCTTTGGCACAAATAGCGCAAACCCGAACCACACCTAAAGGAAATTCCCTTGGACCATGTTTCTTTTTGCATCTTTGGAAAAATATGGCCAAAGTCTGTTCTACTTCTGCTTTTTTTTGTTTGTCCTGTAATACATCTAATTGTGTAGTCAGAGTGCTCAAAAACATTGTGCTCAGGTAACTCCTCCACTGGTAACATTGTTGTTTCTGGTGAGGAGAGTCTGCATCCCTGATCTAGTCTGTGTACTTCCACGTGAGCATCTGATACACAATTGAACGATGTTATCATAAGTTTCTTGATAAATATCACCCTTCCCCATTAAATTCAATGTTTTTACCCATTCATCTTTCATTCCTTTTATCAAAGTGGTTTTGAGCACCTCACCTGGTAATGTACCATAAGGAGATATTTGCAAATTATATTGGAACCTTTCAACATATTCCTCTAATGTCTCGTTTTCCTTGCAATCATTTGAAAGATTTCATCTTTTAGATCTCTGGTTCTACAATAATCCTGATATTTTTTCAAGAAGGTCTGTTTCTGTTGGATTACTGAGAGGGGGGGTGAATCAGTAATAGAGCAATTTAATCCTTTTTAACCATATAATCCAAGTGTTATATCAATGAATCATTATCATCTAATAAGTGCAGAGTAAATAAGAAATGAACAAATGAAAAAACATACACATACATAGTACACCAGTGTTTTACGTGGAACCGCAAATCAGGAGAAAACCATGGAATTCTTTTTTTATATGTCTTGAAGAATTACATTCATTGGAAGCACCAACTTCCTTTGTTTTCCAACTACAACTGGAAGGAGGCTCCAACCCACTAGTTTCTCTGGCTCTAACCTGAGGGAAGCTCCAACTCCCCAAATCTATGGCTACAACTAGAAGGAGGCTACAACCCCCTATGTTCTCTGACTACAACTAGAAGGTGTCTACAAATACATGTCCTTGCCCCATCCTACCACCCTGAAGTAGAAGTAAAATGATGGAACAACTATCAACTTGTCACTGTGAGATATACCACTGTAAACCTGTACAAATAATTCTGAACCATGCATCAACCTATACCATAAACAAGTGCAACAAACATGCAACAAACTGTACCAAATAACCTGTAATCAACCTGTACCAACCAACCATGTACCATGTACCATGTACCTGTAATCCAACCATGTACCAAGTATGTACCAATCATGTGTCAACTATTCATCAACTATGACTCATCAATATGTACCAACATGTACCTCAACCAAAATCCCTCATCAAGTTCATCATCCAAATCTGATTTTTATATCTGTAATATACCTGGTGTATATGATCACATTTCTTCAAACCTTCCTTAACTTCAACAACAAGAGACTAGCATTTTCATCAAACTTTTCTTTAGTCTCACATGCCTAGTTTTGGATTAGTCAACAACCCTAACTTGAAGTAATCATAACTTTGTACCTGTAATGTATAAAGATATGAAACTGATACACAATGTTATTCAATGTGTTTTATGCAATTCCTCCAAGTTTCACTACTTGTAACCTCTCATAAAAGGACTTATACCAAAAATGGCATACCTTGCTGAATTCTGGCTTATTCTAGAGAGAGACCTTGTAGAGCCTGCCCCGCATGAAATATTTGTTGAATTGATATGAAACTATTACATAGAATACTATAGCCTATACCCTAACCAAAAAATGTGGTTTCACTAAATTTGGATCTTTTATGAATACGTTATGACGTTTTTACCCGAAACACATGTTTTTGACTAGTTTCAGGACTAGCCACAAACCTTGTTTTCCACAAAGTGTAACCCCAAAAATAAAATGACCCACAAGCTGAATTTTTTACCACAGATACTTGGATACGGTTTCTCAATGAAATAGCAATTTCATGGTCTCAATCATTATAGAAAAACAGTTATAGCTAAAATGGTGAGATGGCCTGTAAATAACATACCTTAGAAAGCACCATCAAAAGAATTTATCCTTCCTTGCATTTCGGCCTTTGTTTCTTCACCTTCCCTCAGAATTTTGGGTTAGATATCCTTGGTTACCTTAGAAACCTATAAATATTCAATATTATTAGGTGTGATTAAAATGAGAGAGCCTTTCCTCTTATTTATACTCTCCAAGTTGCTTCCTTAAAAACATCTTCT
>SNQJ01S0139598.1:0-24041 GCA_010110895.2 Picea sitchensis | reverse complement strand
AAGAGATTTTAAAAGGTAAATAATAAAGTGAATTAATGAGTTTATTATAATTCAAAGTGAATAAAAAATAAATTATTTCAATAATAAATTTAATGGATAAATTAGAAGTGGGTTAACCCTAAAACAAGGAAAGTGGGGCTAAGTGACCTAGAAGATGTTTTTAAGGAAGCAACTTGGAGAGTATAAATAAGAGGAAAGGCTCTCTCATTTTAATCACACCTAATAATATTGAATATTTATAGGTTTCTAAGGTAACCAAGGATATCTAACCCAAAATTCTGAGGGAAGGTGAAGAAACAAAGGCCGAAATGCAAGGAAGGATAAATTCTTTTGATGGTGCTTTCTAAGGTATGTTATTTACAGGCCATCTCACCATTTTAGCTATAACTGTTTTTCTATAATGATTGAGACCATGAAATTGCTATTTCATTGAGAAACCGTATCCAAGTATCTGTGGTAAAAAATTCAGCTTGTGGGTCATTTTATTTTTGGGGTTACACTTTGTGGAAAACAAGGTTTGTGGCTAGTCCTGAAACTAGTCAAAAACATGTGTTTCGGGTAAAAACGTCATAACGTATTCATAAAAGATCCAAATTTAGTGAAACCACATTTTTTGGTTAGGGTATAGGCTATAGTATTCTATGTAATAGTTTCATATCAATTCAACAAATATTTCATGCGGGGCAGGCTCTACAAGGTCTCTCTCTAGAATAAGCCAGAATTCAGCAAGGTATGCCATTTTTGGTATAAGTCCTTTTATGAGAGGTTACAAGTAGTGAAACTTGGAGGAATTGCATAAAACACATTGAATAACATTGTGTATCAGTTTCATATCTTTATACATTACAGGTACAAAGTTATGATTACTTCAAGTTAGGGTTGTTGACTAATCCAAAACTAGGCATGTGAGACTAAAGAAAAGTTTGATGAAAATGCTAGTCTCTTGTTGTTGAAGTTAAGGAAGGTTTGAAGAAATGTGATCATATACACCAGGTATATTACAGATATAAAAATCAGATTTGGATGATGAACTTGATGAGGGATTTTGGTTGAGGTACATGTTGGTACATATTGATGAGTCATAGTTGATGAATAGTTGACACATGATTGGTACATACTTGGTACATGGTTGGATTACAGGTACATGGTACATGGTACATGGTTGGTTGGTACAGGTTGATTACAGGTTATTTGGTACAGTTTGTTGCATGTTTGTTGCACTTGTTTATGGTATAGGTTGATGCATGGTTCAGAATTATTTGTACAGGTTTACAGTGGTATATCTCACAGTGACAAGTTGATAGTTGTTCCATCATTTTACTTCTACTTCAGGGTGGTAGGATGGGGCAAGGACATGTATTTGTAGACACCTTCTAGTTGTAGTCAGAGAACATAGGGGGTTGTAGCCTCCTTCTAGTTGTAGCCATAGATTTGGGGAGTTGGAGCTTCCCTCAGGTTAGAGCCAGAGAAACTAGTGGGTTGGAGCCTCCTTCCAGTTGTAGTTGGAAAACAAAGGAAGTTGGTGCTTCCAATGAATGTAATTCTTCAAGACATATAAAAAAAGAATTCCATGGTTTTCTCCTGATTTGCGGTTCCACGTAAAACACTGGTGTACTATGTATGTGTATGTTTTTTCATTTGTTCATTTCTTATTTACTCTGCACTTATTAGATGATAATGATTCATTGATATAACACTTGGATTATATGGTTAAAAAGGATTAAATTGCTCTATTACTGATTCACCCCCCCTCTCAGTAATCCAACAGAAACAGACCTTCTTGAAAAAATATCAGGATTATTGTAGAACCAGAGATCTAAAAGATGAAATCTTTCAAATGATTGCAAGGAAAACGAGACATTAGAGGAATATGTTGAAAGGTTCCAATATAATTTGCAAATATCTCCTTATGGTACATTACCAGGTGAGGTGCTCAAAACCACTTTGATAAAAGGAATGAAAGATGAATGGGTAAAAACATTGAATTTAATGGGGAAGGGTGATATTTATCAAGAAACTTATGATAACATCGTTCAATTGTGTATCAGATGCTCACGTGGAAGTACACAGACTAGATCAGGGATGCAGACTCTCCTCACCAGAAACAACAATGTTACCAGTGGAGGAGTTACCTGAGCACAATGTTTTTGAGCACTCTGACTACACAATTAGATGTATTACAGGACAAACAAAAAAAAGCAGAAGTAGAACAGACTTTGGCCATATTTTTCCAAAGATGCAAAAAGAAACATGGTCCAAGGGAATTTCCTTTAGGTGTGGTTCGGGTTTGCGCTATTTGTGCCAAAGATCATGCAACAAAGAAATTTCCATGACTCCCAGGTCTAAAAGTTGTCTTTAGAGAAGCAAAAGAGGAAATATAACCATTATATCTAATGGCTCAGCATTGCCAATGGCAGACCTAGCCTCTAGGTAAACTACAAGACCCCTCCTCTTTTGTTTTTGTGCAGTATAATCAGAAACAAAATTCTAGAAACACATATCAGGGCCAACTATTTTCTAACCCCACCTTCCAGTCCCAACAATATCCAACTGCAAATCCCACTTGGCCAAACCAACCAACTGCAAATCCCATCTGGTAGAATCAACCAGCTGCAAATTCCACCTGGCCTAACTCACAATACCCTACCTCATCTTGGAAAAATTTAAATAACAACCCCTATCCTTCACAGTGGTCCAACATGGCTGCTCAAAACCCAAATTGGAACCAGTATTGGCAATGCCCCATGGGAATGACCAATCAACCCATGAGGATGGCCCCTCAAAACCAACCCACTTTGCAAGCTCCATTCCAACTACCCCAGAACCCTCAATCGCAATTTCTCCCTCAATTACCAGCCCAACCCCACCCAAATCCTAATAATAGACAAGCCCACCTCATCCACATTATGGAGAAAGTGGAAGGGGAAATCAACTCGGTAAGGTGAAACGAACTCCGGTTGAGGTCAGCACGCATAATATCTCCTAAATAAAGAAGCATTTACCAAGAGCAAGAGAATGAAAATAACATAAAACCAGAAATAACACCCTCGACTGTGGTCATAATAGAACAAATAGATCAGGGAGGAAACACAGTCAAACCACAAGATCTTGATAAGGATGTAACTCCTCCTCCCCCATTCCCATAAAGGTTGATGATAGCAAAACCTATTGTGTATCCTAACTTCGACATTGTAGGGGAAATCAAGAATTTATATGTTAAAATCCCACTCCTGTAGGCTTTGCAAGACATCCCAAATTATCCAAAGACAATCAAGGAATTATGTGGGAAGAATCCTGTTAGAAAAGTTAAAAATTCATCATCAATTATTCATGTCACATGTGGCAGGAGCCTTGTCTGATCTCATTTTGGGGAGACAAGAACCAGTCAAATATGCAGACCCGAGGAACCCCATAGTAACAGTTCAGATCCAGGGCGGTTATTTTCCAAATACATTAGTAGATTTGGCCGCATACATCAACATCCCAACCATGGAAACCTGCAAAACCCTTGGTTTCGATTCCTTCGAACATACCCAAATTATGTTACAATTGGTTGATCGATCAGTGGTTAAACCAGTTGGCACATTACACGATATAGAAATTTCATTCGACTCTTGGGAATATCCAACAGATTTCCTCATCATTAACCCAAGATGTGGACTCGAAGGGCATCCATTAATACTGGGAAGACCATGGCTCACAACAACAGATGCATACATAGGATGTCGTACGGGTAATATGACAATTGCTAGAGGAGGTGTTACAAAGAACCTCATCCTATATCCTCCAGCTAAACCAAGCCCGACTATCATACATTTGCAGATGCCACCACCAAGATATCTAGAAAAGGATCTACGTTCCCCTCTCACGCTGGAAGAATATCTCAGACTCAAGAACCAATTAGAGGATGGCATGATCAGTGGTTTCATTAACAACCCATCCATTGTAAGTAACCCAATGTGCCAAATGCTCAAAGCTATTCTAGATTGTGAAGCGCAGGGAGACTCACTGGAATATTTGATGGAACAACAAATCCCGACTATCATTGTTCATAACAAAAAATCAGTTGAGATTGCACCAGGGAGGTCTCTGAATATTTCCGCCAATTTAGATGAGAAACAATAACAAAAACTGATTCAAATCCTTTCTAAATATCAACAAGATTTTTCCTGGGAGTATTCTGACATGAAATTTATTGATCCGCAACTCTGCACACACCATATTTATTTTAAGAAATATGCCCAACCTATCTGAAAGTCATAAAGAAGATTGAATCTCCACCTCAGGGACATTGTTAAAGAAGAATTACAAAATATTTTGGATGTAAATTTTATATATCCTATCTCGGATTATCAATGGGTTTCCCCACTAGTGATCATTCCCAAGAAGAATGGGAAATGGAGAATCTATGTAGACTACAGGGAGCTCAACAAGGCCACCCAGAAGGACCACTTCCCCCTACTTTTCATCAATCAGGTCCTGGATACTTTAGCAGGGAATAAATGATTCTCTTTCCTAAATGGTTTTAGTGGCTATAATAAGATCCAGATTGCCTTGGAAGATCAAGATAAAACTACATTTACATGTCCCTGGGGTACCTTTGCATACAAAGTATTTCCCTTTGGATTATGTAATGCAACAACCACATTTCAGAGGTCCATTCTAAGAATATTTTATGGCCTGATTAGTGAAGGGCTTGAAGTTTACATGGATGATTTCACTCCTTATGGTGACAACTTTGAAAAATCTTTAGACTATCTGGAGAAGGTACTTGAATGGTGCATTGCTATCAGGTTATGTTTAAGTCATGAAAAATGTCATATGATGATGACTGAAGGTGTGGTACTAGGGAATTATATTTATGTAGATGGAATCAGGGTAGACCCAACAAAAATAGAGGTAATCCTCAATCTACCTACACCACGTACACAAACTGAGGTACGTAGCTTCCTTGGCGCTTTAGGATACTATCGCATATTTATGGAAAATTTTGCAAGAATTGTTGCACCTTTACATGCTTTGACTGGTAATTCTGAATTTCAGTGGACTGAAAAGTGTGATGTGGCATTCGCAGGACTCAAAAGGTTGATTTCGACAGCACCGGTGCTGAGAGGAACAAACTGGAAGATACCATTTCACATCTCCACAGATGCATCAGATATTTCCATAGGCATTGTCCTTGGACAAAAAGAAGACAAGACACCCTATGTTATTTGTTTTATCAGCAAGAATCACACTCCCGTTGAATCTAATTATACAGTAACAGAAAATGAATTTTTAGTTGTTATACTTGCCATCAATAAATTTCATCATTATATAAAAGTCTATCTAGTTATTCTGTATACTGATCATTCTGGTGTTAAATATTTAGCTAATAAACCGATTACTAACAAACGGGTTACTAGATGGTTATTATTATTGCAGGAATTTGACATCACCATCAAAGATCGACCTGGAGGAGAGAATCTTGTTGGAGACTTCCTGTCTCGCATACCCAAAACAGATGATTACTTGATGGTTGAAGACCAATTTCTGGACGAGCATCTGTTCGCTGTCACTACTAATCCACCTTGGTATGCTGTTGTGGAAAATTATCTGGTAGCTGGGAAACTACCAGCACATCTATCATTAAGAGAAATAAAATTGATTTTCCAGTGTAGCGCACGATTCACCTAGATCGGTGGATATCTTTTCCACACAGGGGTTGATCTCCAGGTCCGTCGATGTGTCTGATATGATGAAATCTACGACATATTGAAGGCAGGACATGATGAGCCCTGTGTTGGGCATTTTGCAGATCACAGGACCGGACATAATATTTTACACATGGGATATTATTGGCCCTCAATATTCAGAGATGCAAAGATATATGTCCAAGCCTGCGACAGTTGTCAATGGATGGGAAAAGTAGGTTAGGCTAATGAAATTCCCCTAAAATCACAAGTAGTCGCAGAACCATTTGAGAGATGGGAACTGGACTTCGTTGGCCCCTTCAACCCGAAGTCAAATTAGAAGGCCTATATTCTAGTTGCAACAGACTACATGATGAAATGTGTAGAGGCAGAAGCCTTATCAAACGAAATAGAGGAAGTAGTCATTAAATTTATTTTCAAATTATCTGTACACTATGGACTACCCAAGGAATTAATCACATATGGAGGGTCACAATTTACAGCTCATAGAATCATGAACACCATGAAAAATTATCATATTAAACACATAGTTACTTCTCCATACCATCCAAAGGAAAACAGACAAGTAGAAAGCACCAATAAAGTCTTGGAGGCAATTTTGACAAAAATTGTCTAAACAAACCGACATAATTGGGCAATTGGCTTCCAAATGACCTATGGGCTTATCACACAACATGGCATAACACCACTGGCTACTCTCCTTATCACTTAGTCTATGGTAAATAATCTATCTTTCTAATCGAGTTTGAGATCATGACTCTAAGGATGGCCCAGGAGATTGGACTAGATCTTACAGAGACACATAAACAACGCCTAGAACAGATCAATATGTTGGATGAAGAACACATGTCCACCTTAGAGCGCACAACTGTTATTCAGCAACAGAGACTGAACTGGTATGACAAACATATCAATAAGAAATCATTCCAGAAATGTGATTGGGCACTTCTCTATGATTCCATATTTCATAATATTCCTGGAAAATTATAGAGAACGTGGCTAGGACCATATGAAATTAATGAAGTTCATGATAATGGCATTGTCACTCTAATTACCATCGACGAGTCTAGGTCTCCCTTTCTGGTAAATGGACACCGTCTATGACTCTACCATTAGCCGCCTTCAAAAGAATCCTTCTGCCAAGAAGTAAGTAAGGACCATATTGTTCAGATCTTGGTTGGATGGGAAGGTAACCTAGCAGCCTCAACTCCATAAATGATGATTCTTTTTAGCACTGTATATATAGTATATAGATTTCTTTACCGATTTGATTGAGTTTTTAGTTTTTTTCTTTTTTTAAGAAAGCCACTTGAGAGAATATGAACTAGAAAAGATGATTGTAATGAATATAATTAACACTATTTTATGTTTGTTGCTCCTATCTCACTTTGAAAAAACCCAGCAAATATAAACCCTCTTTTTTTTTTCAAGAAAATGAACATGCTCATGGACCATCCAATACTTTGATTATTGCATAAACTTACCCATAGAAATTTACTGAATTTAGTTGATGACTAATCAATTATAGATTCACTAAAACAAAAATGTATGTGGGAGTTTTTAATCACTTAATTAGATGGGTAAACATTTGAAAATCATCATTGTCGTTCATTTAAACCGAAACGATTGTCGTTCCTTTGAAGGTGATGACTATTGTTACCTTCACATGATCATTGATTCCTTTGAAAAACCATTTCCGTTCCTTTGAAAAGAACAATTGTTGTTCCCTTCGTAAGTAATATCATCCATCCAAAATAACGATTGATGTTCCTTTTGCAACAGTGATGTTCCCTTATAATGCATGTTGTTTCTTTTTCAATAGTGTTGTCCATTCGAAAGGAACAACTATTGTTCCCTTCACGATTCTTTCTTATTGTTGTTCCTTTCTCAAAACATGCCATTGTTATAATGCATGTTGTTTGTTTTTCAATAGTGTTGTCCATTCGGAAGGAACAACTATTGTTCCCTTCACGATTCTTTCTTATTGTTGTTCCTTTCTCAAAAAATGCCATTGTTATGTCAGTCACTCCTTTGGGTATGACCTTCCCTGATTCATTTTCATCAGCACTAGTTTGTCATTTGGTGTGGATCATTTAACATACCTTAGTAAACTATTTTTGGATTAACTTCTCTGAATCATCTTAAAAATTGTTCACAATTCATTTACCACCATAATTCGTTTCTTTCCCCTATATATCTACATATACTTGAATGATAATTTCTTTGATATCATAATAAGGAATATTAAATACATTATTACTTGGCATTCTTACACTTCTTACGCCATCCCTCACTCTTATGGAGTAGATGAGCCTCCCTTGATAGAGCTCTTAAAAAAAAATTCAAAATCAAAATCAAAATAAAGTAATAAAATTCTTCCATAAAGAATAGGGGGTCTCATGAAGAGCCAACCTACCATGATCATCAAATAATAACATAGGTGACATTCCCACAATGGCCACCACACCAGGGAAATAGCCTTTGGATTTTTTTTTTCAAAGGATAAGAGGTCTCACCACGAGCCGACTTGTTCACTTAGGTTACAATCTAGTGAGTGGAATTATCATCATCTGGCTACCAAACTAGGATAGTGGTCTTCTTGAAAAAAGACAACTCAAACTATTTATTAAGGATACATGCTCATTTATGGGTTAAAAGGCAACCCTGTCGAGGCTATGGATGCCTACTGGCAACAGTGGCTCTACCTTTGGTATCGAATTTTACCTTAATACGCCAAGTTTTAGTGTGTTCTTAGATTTCCTTTTCTAAACAATGAGGCTATCATTCCAGATATATCCAATAAAAAGGGAAAGTAACAATGTTATGATATGTGGAAATTTTTAAACACGTGAACAAATTTAAAAATTTTCGGAATATTTTTTCCTCAAAGGGTTTCTAACATAGGTATGACAATTTAAATTTCCCACACAAAGTGATGATTATCATAAATACCATTAAAGTGATTTTTGAAAAGTTATTAATGATTGGCTTTTTCAACGGCAATGACGGCATAACAATCACACCTCGCGAGAACTCCCCGCCATTATTACACTCGTACATTTGGCGGTCAAGGTCAACCTTTCCATTTATGGGGGGAATATGCTTGACACATTTACCGATAGATTTCAATAAGTGTAGTAAATACGAAAAAAATCGCATTTTTACATATACACAATGTTTTTCTATATTTTGTATTCCCGTTGTTTGAAAAACTGGTTGAGTTAATTTGTACCAAGGAACGTTAGTCACCCTCACCTGCTTACAGAAGTATGGGAGGCCGAAGTGTGCGACAGGAAACAACATTACTACAGATAACTGAGCATGCAAGAGAAATCTTACACCTCCTGGGGTGGATGGAGTACTTCAATCGGTTGCAAGGATATCATACAAACATCACGATCGAATTCTTCTAGAACTTGCAGGGAAAAACCTCCATGGTTCGAGATATACGAATTCTAGTCACTCAGGAAATTGTAGCAGAGGTTATAGGCCTTCCTAACACAGGCATACAATGGACTGGAAGATATACAACACTTAAAGAAGTTGTAGAATCTTTCGTAGACCCTGGAGAGGAATTGGATAAAAAGGGAAAGGGACTTAACCCCAACACTCTCAGCGAACCCTGGAAAGAATTGGCAGGTTTCATACATAGGTATATCACCTACGACAGAAGGTATGATGTGATCCAGCCACGCCACCTCAAACTACTAGAAGCACTCAAACAAGGGTTAGTGATCAATTTACCTTTTTTTCTAAATGCTATGTTACATGAGGTCGCTATAAGAACACAGAAGAGAAAAAAGATCCCGTTACTATCATTAGCCACCATGGGTTGGTAAACATGATAGTAAATAAATCCCTAAGTCAAACTCAAATAACCTGGGGTGATATTATTGAGGCCAATAGGGCCCCACAATTAGAACAACCTGATTTACATCATGAAGACCCAACCCAGGGAATTGAAATAGCATAGGAAGAGGAAGCCACTACCCAAATGGAAGTTCCACCTCCTCAAATTGAAGTCGAGGTAGACCCCATCCAATTAGCATATAATCAAACCTCACAAGAAGGGGCATCAACGAGAAAGAGAAAAAGAGCAATTTTTTCTCCTAAAACCCCCATTGAGAGGAGATGCACAAAACATCCTGAAGAAATTTAGGAAAAAACGAAACAACCTGAAGAAATTTCGGAAAAAATGGAACAACCTGAAGAAATTCAAGAAATGACAGAACAACCTGAATAAATCCAGGACATAACGTAGATAGGGTAGCCCTTACAGAAAGATGTTTATGAAATTGAACAAACCCCACAAGGAAATAGTCAGTCAGTACTGGGACACCTCACATAATAGTTTTTGAACATCTATGAGGTAGAGATAGATCAAGTTTTAGGGAGTCTAGGGACCTCAATTAACAAGGACACAAACAGGCCAAAAGAATACCAAGCGCCAACTCCTTCTTCAAACCCTGCATAAGAATTCCTTGACTTTGAGATGTCGTTCCCAGAGGATACAACACAAGTAGAACCTCATACTAAGGTAAATATCCTGGAAGTGCAAGCAGAAGAAACAAAAGAACAACTATTGACTAATCAGGGTAAGGAAAACCGTGACAGTTGATAAAAACATAAATCAAGAAAAAACCATAGCAGAATCAGAAGGATAAAACAGGAGAACAAGTTGTTGAAAAGAAGGGTTAAAAGGATTAAAGTGTTAAAGAAAAAAAATGGCAAGCTTAAGGAAATTATCAAAGAATTAAGAAAACAACGAGAGGAAGCTGACAAGGCCCATGAAGGAAAGAATACCAAAATACATAGAGCACAGGGACAAAACCCTCTTCCTAGGAGCGCAATCCAAACAAGTTCTATAGGAACACAGACATAGTTGCATATCCTTGAAGAGACAGCATAAATGGAACTTCGGACTAAGATTACACTAGCAGAAAGGGTAGTTTTTCAAAATGAAGAGGAGATTCCTTTGGAAGCATATGAAACAGAGGCTCAACCAGGAATTCTAGGAGGAGCACCTACTCAACCTGAGGAAGTGATTCCCACTCCTATGGAGACCACAAATGTAGAAACTAAGACAGTAGTCCCAACAATGAAAGAAGCATATTGTCATACTGAAGAGACATCTCAGTTTCAAGATCAGAGTGCCATCATTGATATACTAGAAGAAGAGATGGTACAAGCCCAACAAGCCTTGACTCAAACCAGAGATGAAATAGTGACCATGGCAGAGAACCAAAGAGTTTTTAAACAACTTAAAACCATGTCAGCAATGAAAAATGAGACTTATGATGAGCTGACTAAGGCTTAAGGGAAGACAAATAAAATATAAGGTCAATTGGAAAAAGATTTGGAGCAAATCAAAGAGATTTGTGATGTCTACACTGATGCAATAGATTATAGAGCTCATGCTACAAATTATACTTTTTTTTTATTAGAACTCTACCTGTTGCTGAGGGTGAAAGCTATTCGATCAGGTAAACCGATTAAATTCACCACTATCTCTGAGTTTGTGTCATGTTTTAGAGAGCAGGAAGAGAAAGTACAATATTTTTTGTGCGATCTATAATTCCATAACTTCATTTTCGAAGACCAAAGTATAGATAACCCTAGTCCTTTTATTGGAGACATACAACTTCAAGCATTTCTATCCTTTGCCAAAAATCAAGTCAGGTGGGTTAAATCCGACAAAACTTTCATAAAGAGAGAAACTGGGTTAGATCTTTGGATTAGAGGAGAACCACCAAAATATTTTCCAGCCATCATGCGACATAGGACATTCATGAAAAGGGAAAGGGTGAAAGGCTCTTTAGGTCCTATTCACTAACAGGTTATACGATCATGCATGACATATTTTAGGGAACTCAAAGAATAATCTCTTGCTGGCTCCAATTTAAGGTGGATTGCCTCCCCAGATGAAGTAAAGATTAGGGAACCCTTCGGTTTCAGGAATTTCTTTGCAGCCACATTCAAAATAGAAAGATATGCCAGAATGATCCAGGAAGAAGGACCTTCCAGGATTGGGTGTAGATATAATCCCCCTATTATCTGGTTTCCTCCAGAGGATTACCAGAGAGATTATCAAATTAATATAAAGAGGGAAGACGCTACTTTTGGAGAACTCGGACGTAAGAATGGGTTCAGGGAACCTGATGAACCTACTTTTCCTCCTTACAGCATCATTGCTTTACATGTAATAACTTATCTTGCATGAGGACATGAAAGAAGGTAAGCTGGGGGGTAATGTTGGGTTATGAAAAGGTACAAATATCCCCCTCGTTCCCATGATTTATGATATAATATCGACTAACGTTTTTGTTACTTAGGAATAAAATAGGATAGAAAATGATTAAATTGTCTTCTAGAAATATTATTGAGTTGTATTTTATAAATTCTAAAATATGGTTGGAACTGTTTGATTTTGTTACAGGAATGGGTAAATATTGCTAAACCCACGATAGCTAAAGATATTTTGGAGATATGTAAGCTATTGGAGGTTAAAGATAGTAGACGCAAAGCAGTTTCAAGAGAGATTGGTTCTCTATTTTGTAAACTTCATAAATAGTAATAATGATCCTGAGGATCTCTCGATCCTCAGGATAGCTTAATTTACCCATGTTTTGTAATATATAAAGGGTAGTGGATCCTAGAAAGGATCATATAATAATTTTATCCAAGCATTCAAAACTCGGAATTGCTCTACACAAACAGTTTTTGTAAATGTTGGATCAGTTATGGAATTAATACAGGCTTTGAACGTTTTCATCATTTTTGGATACTGAGTTTATAGCAGCAGTACTTCTGAGGACCGAGGGCCCAGTCTAAAGGAGTTATTGTCTCAATCTGTAATTGTATCAGTTTGATTTCTATTTTATGTTTGAAATCTCCTTTGCAGTAATTAAGATAAATGCATAAGTGTGTTAATACGTTCATGTTGTTTTCTTGCAAAAGATAGATGCTTCATTTTAAATGTTATCGATTGTTGTTCCAGATTCCATTTTGATGTACTTTACTGCTTGACAGTTCCTTTCATTTTCACACGCATTGTTCCTTTTCTCCTAAATTAACATATGTTGTCCCTTTCACTTAGTTTAGTATTTGTTGTTCCTTTTTGCCTAAATTAGCATTTGTTGTCCCTTTTGCTTAGTTTAGTATTTGTTGTCCCTTTTTGCTCAACTAGCAATTGTTATTCCTTTTCGCTAAATTAGCATATGTTGTTCCTTTCATTCACTGTTCTTTTCTGAATTTACAGTACTCATTTATTTCTTTACAGTAGATTAGATAGTCATCAATAGATCAGTTTATTAATCTTTTCCATAGATTCAATTCTTGTTTCTTAATTAGATCAATTCAACAATTCAATTCATGCTTTTAAGTACGTTATAGATCAGATTTCAATCATGTTTAGTAAAATCTTAGTTTCATAATTTTAATGAATGTGTGAGGAACTTGATTGTTGTTAAACTCGGATTTTCTTTAACTACACGATTTTAGCCTCTAGGAGGTATCTGCATAGACTTTTTTGATATTCTTGAAATAAAAGACGAATCCTCGGGTTGATAAATTAATGTTAAACTAAGTTTTATTTTAGGAAATCTTTAGAGCCCAATAGTTGGGCTAGGGGACGTTACACGACATCTCCATGGTGCACCTTACCAATGGTCCAAGGCACTCCAAAATCAACTCTTCTATCCATCAACATTTTCTCATGTCTATCTATGTTGGTTGAAGACCAGCAAGGTGGTTATGTGATGAAGGTTCCTAAAGACATACAAGGCTAGGGCCTTACAATATCCCTCTAAAAATGAGAAATCATAAAATTTGCACTAATATGGATGGGAAATCCATTTGTACTTTATAATCTAATTAATGGATTAAAGATTTTCATCTATAGTTATAAAATAGCAATTATGCATGAGGAAACATTGTTTGACATTTGAAATTTATAAGTTTTTGGCATTCATCATTATTCATCAATTTTTATAATTACCAATTTTTTTTATTTAGTGATATAAAATTTTCATCATTTTTAAAATAAATATTTGTTAATTATAATTACATATAAATATACAGATGTATTGCAAGGAAAATCTCATGGGAAATCCCAAGGGATTCTTCCCTACATTTATGAATGACATCCCACATTTGTGAATGGCATCATCTAGGAGGATTCGATAAAGCCTCTCTCCCTTATGGATAAACCAATTAACATAAGGATTAGGTATATTAAAACTTATATATTTTTCCATACTATTTCTCTCAACCAATGTAGGATATTAATTTTTTTTATATATAGAGAGGCATTTATGTAATAAAAACAATTTTGACAAATACATGTTAGTCTTATCCAACTTATTCTAATAAACTTCTTAGAAAAGATTATAAAATGGGTACTATGGTATATTACCAAACAAGTAATTTGTATTTTCTGATATAAAGAGGAAGAAGGAATGTCTACACTGTAATAATATCTACATTGTTGTTTATTGGTCATGCCAATAGAAAATTTTCATTTAAATTGGTTGTATTTCTTTCTACATTTTATAGTACAATATTTCAAAGAGTTTAGTTTAAGGATTTTTTTAAAGATCTTAGATAAATATTTATGCAATTTATTTGGTTCAATGGTAGTTAGATCAAGGTTAGGTGGAGAGGTAAGTAGTCCAATATGTAATAGATGTGTCATAAGAAAATGAGTATATCAAGCATATTTTTCACATTTAAAAAAATTAATGTTGAGGGATCAAATTTCTAAAAGTGTAACCATTTCAACAAGTTTTTCATCATAATAAAAGTTTGTATGCCCATGCTTTTGATTATTATGGATGTTTCAATAAATACAAAGTTAATATAAATTTACATTAGTGTTATAAATAATAGATTTTTAATAAGTGGATTCTATGATATTTATAACAATGAATAAGATTATTTCTTTCCAACATAAATCCATCTTAATTCTAAATTTATCAAACAATTATAAAAATTAAAATAAACCAAAACACAAACATATTAATATTCTAAGTTAAAGAATCCTTGGAAACCCATCCTAGGCTATTGTCCAATTTTTTGTGTCCTTGAGTGACGTTGGATATGCTTCAAGTTTTATTTGAAAGAGGATGATGTTCAAATATTAAACAAGTGGATGTGGGGTTCATTTTATCTTTCTCTGAAATTGTGGCACCCATGTTTCTACCCAATGTGGGAGGTTTCACACTAGGTTCCATTCAAGTGAACATTCCCAGTTTTCTTGTAGAACTTTGGGAGGAAAAATTCCTCACTGATTTATGTAACGTACTTGGGAAAATTATTTTAGTGGATCCTTCATACAAATATGGAGTTAAAAAAAGTATGGATAAAGTTCTAGTCAATTTTTAATTATCTGTGGGTCTTGCTAAAGGAATATATATAGAAGTAGGATATTTGGTTATTTCTCGGGCTCTAGACTATTGCAATGTTTCGTTCCAATATGTCTGTTGTCATGTGGTTGACCATGTGGTTGAGGATTGTCCTAAAGATTTTAAAAAATAGGTCAAGAGACAAAAATTGAGTGATCCCCACATACTGAAGGATTTTTCTCTGTCTCCAAATTCGTTGGATCCCTAGGTAGGGATTACACAAGATGAGGTGAAGGTCGAAGATATGGGTGTTATTTTGGTGAATTTAGGTGTTAGGAATCCCAATTTTTCTTCTAATTTGGCCCCATATATTGGTGATGTGTCTCCTTATATTCAGACTCCTTCTTAGGTTCCTTCTATGGATATTGTTTTTCCTAGAGATAGCCAAAACACGAGTCTCGATCCTAGGTTTCTTGTTTATAGCTATGTTGTTGAACTAGGGGTATCGAGGGTTGTTATGGGAGACAAAACTTCATACTTTAATAAAATTTTAAAGACTTGGGTTGAGGTATTTCCTCTCCATAACTCATTTGAATTAAAAAACATTAACACGAGGGACATTTTTGACTACTTTGGAGACTCCCATACTGGATTCATTTTTGGTGCAAGTAGAAATCAAGAAGTCTTTGATGGATCCTAATATAAACTCTCCTTTCTATCATTTGATTGGAGATTTATAATTGTTAGGTAAGTCCCATTTGGACACTAATCCTCCACTTAATACTTATGTTGTAGTCCTTTTACCTAGTGGGAGCTTGAAAATTTCTGAAAAGAGGGATTCTCAAGTACATGGGGGGGGNGGGGTGTTGATTTCTCCAGTGAAGAATCATCCCATACTTCTTCAAGAGTAGGGATAGGAATTCCTTCAAACATATCTCCTTATTTTTATTTTCTGGGTTCCTCTTCATCTGAACACTTGGAGGAAGATATTTTGTCTTGTGTTCACTGTTCCAATTCCTCTTAGCAGAGTAAGCACAATCCATATGTGTTTCACTCTAAAGGTTCCCATTCTTTGATTTGGGTCTTATTTTTTTTTCGGTTTAGGTAGGGATTCCAAAAGGGAAGGCATGCATCCTACTCCCATTTGCAAGCCAGATCGTTGTCAAGAACAATCTAAGGATGCAATGTAAATACTTCAAGGAAAATTATTGACCATCAGCAAGGCTCCTAGAGACTGTAATCCCTCCCCTGGAGTTATCCAATGAAATTTATTTCTTATAACATTAGGGGTCTGGCCAACACCGTTAGGAGTTTGGGCCGTTTTAGAGTTGTGGAGAAGAATGTGCAAGATATTATTTTGAGACAAGAAACAATGTAAAAAGGAAATTTAGTTAATAGGTTGAGGGTTTTGTTTAAGGTCTGGGAATTTATCTTGGTGGATGAAAATGGTCTTTCAAGAGGCTTAATTACCAATTGGCATTCAATTATTTCACTAATAAATTGTTTATATATGCATTTTGGTCTATGCACATCTTTCAAGTGTGAAGAATTGAACCTTAAAGTTTCAATATTGAATTTGTATGGGCCTTACATTCATAAACATGAATTTTGGAATAAATTTTTCAATTCTCAAATGACTCAGGACAATAAGTTAATCATTAGTGGCGATCTGAATTTTAATTTGCCTAGAAATGAAGTTTGGGGTTACAGTGCTAGAGTTGACCCATTCTCTAGGTTTTTCTTGCATCAATTAGATATATTAGGGCTTGTGGATGTTGAACCAGTGGATCTAAAGATGAACCAGAAGAATAAAAGAGAAAGGGTGAAGGTGGTCTCTAAACGACTAGATAGGTTTATTTTTATTGATTCATTATTGGTCCATGTTGCAAGGTTTAGATATTGTATATCCTCTGGAGGGGGCTTCTGATCATAACCCTATATTCTTCGTTTGGATAGGGATGAAGAGAATCCTCCAACTCCTTTTAAACTAAACCCAAGCTAGTTTGGGGAGGCGAGGTTCTATGATCTAGTCAGATCAGAGTGGAAACATTTTGATTAAAGGATTGGGACCTCTCAAATTATTTAATATTATTAGTTATTAAAAGCTATCAAATGACTAGTATTGGAGTGGTCTACTCATAATTATAAGGATAGAGATAGATAGCTCAAGGAATTTAATTTGATATAGACCGATTATATAATTCGAATTACTCAAGAATGTTTACTGTTGAAGAACTTGGTTCTTTGGTAGATGTAGAAATCCATCGGATGAAGCTTGTGTGTAACCATGAAGTATAATGGTGGATGAAAATTCAAGTGGTTTGAATTTTAATAGGAGATGAAGATCCGAACTTCTTCCACAGATTTTCTAATAATGAAAAAAGTTAGAATACAATATGGGAGTTACAATTTTCTAAGGGTAGCACAATAAGAGGTTTCAGAGCCTTATCATACCTCAGTGTTTATCATTTCTCTAATATATTTAGGGAGCCTAGAGAGGAAAATATTGTGGATATTGGTAAGGTGTGTTCTTATTTCCCTAGAATGGTTTCCGAAGAGGATAATATCATACTTATTGAACCAGTTACACCTGAAAAATTATAGGGTGTGATGGTGAAATTACAAAAGGACAAGAGTCCCAAGCAATATGGGTGGTCGATAGAGTTCTTCCTTACAATTTTTTACTTTCTTGGAGAGGATTTATTAAGAGTGGTGGAGGAAGTCAAGTTGACTAAGAAATCCCTATCAAGCTTCAATTCGACATTTATTGAACTTTAATCCCCAAAGTGGAAAATCCAAATAACTTTGGGGAGTTTCATCCCGTATCCTTGTGTAACTATGTTTATAAGATCATAGAAAATATTCTGGTCGTCTGTCTCAAACCATTATTGTCAACAATTATTTCATTGGAACAATTTCGTTTCTTGGAATGTCATGAAATCCATGACTTTGTTAGAGTGGCTCGAGAATCCATTCATACAATAAAATTTAAGAAATTTCCATCTTTAGTTATCAAACTGGACCTTTCAAAAGAATATGATCGAACATGCTATCTTTATATCATGGTGTTGTTCATTCATGTAGCTTTTTCACTTAATCTAGTAAATTGGATCATGGACTATATTAATCTGGTGTCATACGCAATACTTATAAATGGCTCAGCCTCTATGCGTGGGCTTGGTCAATGTTTCCCGCTCTCTCCTTATTTATTCTTGTTGGTTGTTGAAGGGATGAGTAGGTCAATTCTAGAAGCTCGAATATCTAGGATACTTTAGGGTGTTCCTTTTGGAGGAGGGTTAATGTTACTCATTTGTTATTTTTGGATGATGTTCTTCTCTTCACCAATGTATCTATAGAAGAAGGAAGGAGTATGTCTAACATATTAAAGTCATATTGTAATTTCGTGGGCATGGAATTAAATGAAGAAAAGTCATCTTGATATTATATCTCAATTGAAGAAGGGGTGGCATAGGTTCTATAGGGTACATTTTTGTTTTAGTATTTTATGGTGTCAGAAGGAAGTTAAAGGAATTCATTGGGATATTCATTGCAAACTATATGAAGGAGGAGGGGGGATACAATATTTATGTGCTTTTGGGTGGTCATTGGAAACTAATTATTTTTGGAACTTGTTGACGAAGGACAATCTCTGGATGTGAATTATACATAGGAAATATATGGCCCCTGGAACTATCATTGATTGGGTATGTTATAGAAACAATGATTATAAATGGGGGTCATTACATTGGAAGGTACTGATAACTTTAATTCCATTCATTAGTGCACTTATGACCTAGAAAAATGGGGATGGAACCCCAGTGTGCATGGGATAGGACACGGTTTCAAGATATAGCATTGACATATTTCTCTCTTCAGATATTATCTCTCATTTCTTGGATCGTGATCTACACTTCCTCTCTCTATTTTTCAATGAATCTTCTATTGATATGTGAAATCAAGGATGGATAACAACTCGGGCCCTAAATATTCAAGAGTTTGGGCACAACAATGGGATCATTTCATCTCTTCAGTAAGATGTTCTCATATGAGACTTAGGGGATAGTCGCATCATGTTGGTTTTTCTATTCTTCTACTTAGGATTCTTTATCAGTTATTATGATCCTACCTTATTGTTATAGATTGACCCTGGCTTAGATTTGATAAGCTCCCAAAAAAATCCCTCTAAAATTATCGGCCCCTCCAGTAGACCAGAAGGCAATGCAGCAGATAGGGTGTATTGCACAGTATCACCTGAGATAGCTCTATGAGTGGCTACAATACTCATGTTCTTGCAACTTGGGAATGAGTGGAGATCTACAATTGTACCTTGCAATCTTTATTTATTCAGTCTAACATCTTATTATAGCAGTCATTCTATTCATGCATGTGGAATACCAGATTCAACCAGTTAATTCATTAATCTAACATTCACCACTTAAAAACAATAAAGATGCATACATTCATTCACACAACATGGGTTTTACCATGGTTCACCCACTCCTGGGCTATGTCCACAAATATTTGGCTCTTAAGATGTTTATTATGCTTCAGGAATATGTCACACCGCGCATGTTTACAATCTTAGATCTCACTATCTTTAGCAGGCTCCTTGATCCTTGTGAGGCTGACTAGATCGCACCAGGCTCCTCAGGCTATGATCTAACCCTCGAGATCTAGTTGCTCACTACTTCCCTATCTCACTAGATTACTGTGTAGTACAATTATTACAACTCCCAACTCTCGTCCTCTATCTCTCTCTTCTCTTTCTTCTTCGGTCGGCTCGTCTCTTCCTCTAAGTACTACCTATTTATATTCTTGGTTCATCAACCATTACAATACATTAAAAGAACACTAACCCTAGCATCATTAGGTTTTCCTTGCATGTGTGCCTCTCCTTATTCCCTCACACATGTTGTGTTTCCTTCCAGCTATCCTTTCCACCTTTCATGCTTCTCTTCCCCAAAATATCATTTTCTCCTGACTAGGTCTATGTCCAAGAGGCCTCCAACACTGACATATGTCTCGTCCCAAGCCACCTAAACTTTTTGTGCATCTTCAATAGCTCCTACGAGAGCCTGGAACTTATTTGTGAGTTCCCTTCCTTGTGTTTGAGTCTGCGCAGTCTTTTCTATGAGCACGTCCAATACTTGCGATGTAATCTCCTCATTGATCATCTTTGCACACTCTACCTGAATTTGTGCCATGTTCTTCTTTGCCTCTTATTCCTGCACAATGACCTTCATTGCTAGCTCTTGAAGAGGTTCCATTTGAGCTTGTCAATACTTCTTCTATGTATGTGAGGCTATGAGTTATCCTTGCAACTTCTTCATATATTTTACTCCTTTGAGGCACTCAGTGATCTTCATCGTATTCTTCCTCTATTTGAGGTCTTGGATAGCTGCACTTATCTTTTCCTCTTCCTGGTTCCACCGTTGGACCTGTTGATCCTCCTCCAACTTTGTCCATAGTTGTTCTTCTCTATCAAACAAGTTGACAGTTGCGCTAAATTTTCATTCCATTTCCTCCATCTTCCCTGATGCTTCCTGCTTCCTTTGCACCTTCACCTCCAGGGGAGTGGTAAGGATGAGTTGTTCCTGGAGGTTCTCTATCGCCTTCCTGTATTAATCGATTTTTTGCAAAATCTAATCAATTTTTTGGGTCATCGTGGGCTATGTTGTTTTTGTGCCCTTTGGAATTCTTTCATAGGCTATAGTCAATCCATGCTCGAGCTTATCTATGCAATATTTCTCATATTTGGTCTCGATATTGATTTTCTCGAGAACCAACTCCAACTCTTCTTTGTTGTCCTTTGTGTTCTCTAAGGTTGCTTCGAGGTCGTCTGCAAGCCTGGGTCGATGCTCCTATATTGGGTGGTGCCATGGTAGTTAATATGGTCTCTGTCGAGCTATTTCATTCTATAACTCATTTAAAATCTCTCTCAGCTACGTATACTTTGTTGCTATTTGCTTTCTCAATTTCACAATAACCATTCTATTACCCACGTATTTTCCTTATATAGAAATTGTATGAAGCTTCTTGGAGAAGTTACTCGAGCTGTGGTTTAAATGAATTGGTGCTTCCCATGTACCTTTCATTGAATTCCCTTGATGTCGTCAGTTGGTGTGATTAATGCGACGTCCTGTCAGTCGTTCTTGTCATTCAATTTTTATAGACACTGTCACTTGGCCCCTATTTTTCGTACCCATCATTTTTGTGATTTTCACCCGTTTCTAACCATTGGTCCTTTCTCCAACACGCTAACATTTACGAGTATGCTTGATGTTGTTTGGCCAGTGTGCATGGACATTTTATTCTTGTCGCGCTACATATCCTTTAGATGGTTTCTTTCTTTTGATGTCTGGCACAGTAACCCCTCTGTTGTTGTGCGCAATCCTTTTTTATTATGTGCTAGGAGGTCGACTATCCCTATAGAGCTTCAGTCGACTCCCATTGATCATTCCTTCGAGTTTTGTTCCTCCCAAGTCCTTCAACTGTACAACTCCCCCATATGTGACATTATTTACTTCATATGGTCCCAACCAATGCATTCTAATTTTTCCTAGGTGTTGAAGAGATTTGTTGTCGTACACCAAGACTGTGCCTCCCTCCTTGAAATTTTTCCTCTTGATATGTCTATCATGCCAAGATTTGTCCCTTAATTTGTGTACCTCTTGGTGAAACCATGCTAGAATACTATCTTCTTCCATCATCGACAACTAACTTATCCTTTCTTGTACCATGCCTCGCTCTGTCATGTTTGTAATTGATGCTACACGCAGACTAGGTACCAAAAACACTAATGGCACCACTGCTTCTTGTCCATACACCAATATGAATGGTGTTATCCCTGTCAATGTTTTGCATGTGGTCTTGTATGCCCACATTATTGTTGGTATATTCAAGTCCCAATCGTCCCTAATCACATTGCATATCTTTTTCAGTGCATTTTCGAGGATCTTATTAAAGGCTTCCACTGTTCCATTGGCTTGAGGATGGTATGGTGTACTCTTTTGATGATAAACATCAAAATACTTAGTAATCGCCTTAATAGTGTTGTTAATGAAGTGAGTGCCTTGGTCACTCATCAAAATTATTTGGCATCCAAATCTAGTGATCATGTTTGTTAGCAATTAATCTTGTCATTTTTTGGTGGATGGTGATTTCGGCCTACGTCTATGATTTTGCCTGTCTTTCCCCCCCTTTTTTGCAGACCCGATCATATATTTCTCCTCCCAATGTATATTTTCCTTTGTTTTTTTCTTTCATCCTTTGTTCGACTCGTTTTCCTTGTCGAATTTTTCCTGACAGATATCGGCCATGAGATTTTTTGTTCCCCCTATGGCCAATTGCTTCTCTTTTTACCTCTATTACCAAGTCTTTGATTTTTCCCAAGTTCTATCCGTGTCATCCAAGTATTCATTATTGCAGGCTGCAACACTGAGAGTGGTCTTATATGGAATCAAGTGAGTGCAGGAATCAAGATTTTAAATGTTGAGAGATTATGCATCAAGGATCGCGAAGGGGAATATATAGACCGTCTGTTTGTGAGAAGAAAAGGGTCGTTGATTTGACTTCGAAGATTTTGGGAATCGAGAGTTCAGGGTTATTTTCACCAAGTGCACCCATAGCCTGAAGCCCTAAAATGAGAAATCCTGATTTCGTGATTTCATGAATCGGATGTTTCCCAGGAGAAGCATCTCTTTCTCCTGAAATGAGAAATCACGAAAGCTCATAGAAATTGGGCCCACGGTCCTAGCACATGGTCACAAAGGAAGAAGGTCCGAGAAAAGGGGCTAGCACTCGTTGCATAGTCAAAATTTTGTAATGTCAAGGGAATGATCATGGCTGTCCATTTTGAGGCGATTCTGAACATCGATCTCAGTGATCGTTTCATGACTTTGGGCATCGTGATATTGAAACCAAGATGCGGTGAAAACTCCCGAAATGAGAAACCCTGAACCATCATGTGGGACAAGTGTGAGGTCACGGCCCACAATCACATGGGGCGGTTGAAAAGTGCCACACCAAAGGGGTCGAGAGCGTTTGTATTAATAGCAAAGGAAGGCAACATGGTTTCAAGGTGCCAAGTTTAACTCAGCAAGTCAGGAGTACCGCCTAAGAGAATTCATGGACGTCTGGGCTCATCCTGATCCCAATAAAGGCAGTTAATGAAGCCTAAGAAGGTGGTTGAAACCCCATTTCAACAATAAATAGGAATCGTGGAAGCATCGGTCGTGGAGGCGGGCTATCATCCCAAGGTCACCCTCTCATGAAATTTTCCTGCAAAACCCATACTGTCTTCGATTTGTGTCTAACAAAGGAAAGCATGTGCAGTCTGACAGAAGGAGAAGAAATGCAAAGCTTTGAATGCAGGGGTCTAATTGCATCCCTGGGGGACATTAGCAGTTCTGAGTATATATACTCATGTTTTATATTTTGTAAGGGTCGATGGTTGAGCTAAGCTCCCGATTTGTAAAGTTTTAGCAAATCCTCTAGTTCTCTGGTTATGATATGTATTTGAGACTTCTTGTTTAATGAAAGTCATTTTTCTTTCATATTTGTGTAACTACTACATTAAAACACTCGGGCATGGAGGATCCAGTCAAGGGTAGTTTTGTTTTTGTGATGGAGGTTTGATCACGGTGACGTTACAACCAGTTTTAACCAGTTTCTTGTGTTCTCTTTTTCCCTTGATGCTAAGAGCTCGGGCATGGATGATCTAGTAGGGTCGTTGTGACTGTATTGTAATGTATGTTTGATTGTAGTACTATCATAGTGGTTTCAGTTTCTTCAAATTATGAATTCAAGAGGATCTTGTATTTGAATATTTTCCTCCTTAGGCAGCTAGAAGACCGGATGTCCACAACATACCATTTCATTCTCCTCAAATTATTCCCCATACCCACCAGCATATTGCAATTTACTGACTTAAGTTAGATCAAGACCTCACTTGCCTATGTGTGCCAACCCAGTTTTCTAAGTTAGAACGATATAATCTTGAGACTGT
>SNQJ01S0139596.1:0-17308 GCA_010110895.2 Picea sitchensis | reverse complement strand
CAACCTTGACCGCAGATCTGAGCGCCTCGATCCAGGCCATTGAAATATACGCGGACAATTATCCAACTATGCATTTGCGCCCCAACTTAGGGTAAGTGGGTTTTTACCCCGCTTCTTCACATTTTTCCCCCAAAGGGGCTTATCTTTCAGGAAAACACCCCTTGCACAAGAAATGTTGCTAACATCTTCTATTCACTCTGCATGTACACATAGAGGGATAGCGTTTTAATACCCAACATTTTAATAGAGAATTTTAATATAGCGTTCTAAAACATAGAACTTTATTATGGCATTTTATATAGCTATTAATGCATTTGGGTCAGCGATTTAGTGCAGAGATATTTACGATATCATGGTTATTTAATATATGTCAGATGTACACTTGCAGAATTCTATTAATATAAATGTATGGTGCACAGGGATATATGAAGAGATGTTTATAATATCATGAATATTATTTATGTGCCAGAGGTTTACTAAAGTTAGGAACAATGATTTACTCATACTGGTACCGGCATCCTTGACAGTTTTAAATGTCGATAGTTTAAATGTTTTGACTGCATTGAAAAAAGTATTGATTAAATGAATATCTTTGGTAGCATTCACAATGAATAGATGTTTCTGATCGATTTATTCATGATGAATGTATTTTATCCCTTATAGTTGCCAGCGAATGTATTTATGATTTAGTGGATATGTTTGGTTAGCTAACACACACCTTAATTACAACGATTGTGTTGTATTACTATATTCAATTCCATAGAATGAAATTGTATTAGATTGTTTTCAGTTTAAAAATGTCTTCATTATATGGAAAAGTTATTTTACTTATTACCTAGATTATACTTGTTCCCTAGATTATAAATTGTAATTGTTCTTAGTTAGCGATTTATACCCTTAGTACTTACATTGATTGGACAATGAATGATATCGACAATGATAAGAATGATAGGGTTGGAGGAGTTAACTTAGGCTTACCAGGAGTCATAGGTTAGGGTTGGCGATTACAGTGAGCCCTTGGTAATAAGATCTTATTTAATTAATAATTGACTAGAGAAGTGAGAGAGAGGATTTTATTGCATCATATTATTGTAGAATGGATTCTTGGGAATATTGTTAAGATGGCGTTTCACGTATTTTAATTGATGTATTTTATCATTAGACCTTGTGCGCTAGGATTTTAGCGTGTGGTACGATTGTTATGGTCATCAGTTTGCCGTGCATTTTTTTGACTTGTCATTTGATCACTTGGGTTGTTTTTCGTCTTATGGTTGAAAGTTATTTCGATCTTCTAGCGCGTTTAATATTCATGGATTTGGTCTAGTATGTCGTGTTTCCGCTGGGTTACTGTTATGCCTATTTTCGTGTGATGACATGATTCCTGATGAGGGGATCATTGTGTGCCTTAATGAATAGAGGGAAACGATAACTTGGACGATGTCGATGCTACCCGTTGCGGGCATTTGATCATTGTAGTTGTTGTTGGCATTTGGGATGCAATGCCTTCATGCGTTGGGTTGCATGCTATAGGGGTTCTAGTTACTGGTCATCGGGACCATTGTTTCAGGATGGTGGATGTTGTCCTTAGGTTGTAAGCATTGTTGTCTTGTGTGTGTTGGGCGGGTAGTTCATTTCCTTCTTGATTTACGCATGTTTCACCTAGTTGATCTTATGCTAGGGAGTAGATTCATACTTGTCTGTTTCCTGATTTGTGAACTTCTGTTCGTTGTCAGGTAGTGTGGTTCCACTATTTTCCGTCGTTGCCTTCCTTCTTAAAAAAAAAATATTCACTTTCTGCTTCGCTAGAAGTCGTAACGACTAGAGTCATTACATATGGTATTAGAGGGGGTTCAACCTGTGACTTGGAAAAACTTTGGCTTTCATTGATATGATATTTGATTACAATGTTGCTAATTAAGATGACTTGTATTCATGCAGGTAATCATGGTTAGAGGGAATCGCGGAGGCAGACGATGAGGTGCTAGGGGAGGAGGCGCAACGCCTCTAGTAGCATCCCCGCCTGAGGGGTCTAAACCCCAGGGAGACGAACATGTAGTCGGGCAGGAGAAGATAGAGATGGTTGATGTGGATGGGATGATGAGTTCCTTTTAGTGCATGTCTAAGGCACTGATCATCCATTTGGACATAGATGAGTCCGGGGCTACAACACCCCATGAGGGTCCACCGCGCGCTTCGATTGGTACTAGTAGCATTCATCGCAAAATTGAGAAGGTCAAATTTCCCAAGTTCTTTGGTGCCCCGGATGGTGCAGCCGTCGAAGCATGGTTGGAGAATATGGCGATGTGATTTTCACTTCACAACTATACCTCCAACATGAAGTTCTACATGGTGGTCTTTCAAATGAAGGGGAGCACTCTTCAATGGTGTAAGATGCTCCTGCCATAATTGAACATGGTCATCGAAGACGTTTCATGGGAATTGTTCGAGGAATAGTTATGAGAGAGGTACCTATCAGAGGAATTCATTGAGCGTCAACTCAACGAGTTCAACACCTTACGACAAGGAATTCGTATGGTCCCTGAGTACGAGGCCCATTTTATGGAGTTTCTTCAGTATGATCCACACCTTAATACTGAGAAACTTAAGGTCAATGGGTTCTTGTTTGGCCTTAATGTCAGCATACGCGAAAAGGTTAGGATTCTGATGCCTCAGACCTTGCATGATTCCATCCAGAAGGCCCTCATAACAGAGGAGGAGATTATTAACAGGGCTCAGAGCAGGACTCCAATGAGACCCGCAGGGAAGGTGTCATCTGGTGCGCAATAGCATCAAGCACCATCTAGATAGATGCCAGGATATCGTGGCTTCCAGAGAGGATCCAATTTCACTACACTTGGACAACCCACGCCATAGTAGAATACTCCTTATTGAGGACCACAACATCGACCACAACATCGACCACAACAACAAAAATTTAGGCCTGTTCAGCAGAACAGACCAGGATTCTAGGCAGGTGGACCGTCAGCTTCTACTTTGGGTATGATGAGTACTGGACTGAAGAAGGGGTGTTGCACTTGTGGGAAGCCACACTACCAACGCGACTACCTAGTAGAGAGGACTAGAGCATCTGGATCAACCGGACTTACTACCATGGGAGATTTGGGCAAGGCCCATCGGATTCATGCAGCAGTGAATAACCACTAGGAAGAGCACCAGTCGACTGTGCTTAAGACATCAGGTACCGTCTATGGCCAGACCCTTAGTATTTTGATACATCATGATGCTACCAAGAGTTTCATTTATGGTGCAACACTAAAAATTATTAAGGTAAAGGAAATCAAACAGGATGAGTTTAGATTTGTAGAGATGGCTTCGGGAGCCAAACAAAAGTTGGAGGAAAGGTTATAGGTTGTACCCTTAATCTGGGAGATTTTGTCACCAGGGCCAACCTATACATCATGATACTAGTATCTTATGACATCATGATCGATATGGACTGGTTGGAATCACATGAGATGATACTCAACTGTAAGGCGAAATGGTTGAACGTGGTCGATGATGAGTGAAAAAGACGAGTGATTGTAGGTCGAAACCAGGGATTTTCCCTGAGGTTTATCTCTTCCTTGCAATTAGGGAAGAGCATGAGAAAAGGATGTAAGATTTATGAGATCCTTGCGTTAAATGAGAAGGGAGTAGCGGAAGGTCTAGAACACCTTCCTATGGTGAGAGATTTTGCAGACGTCTTCTTGGATGAGTTACTTGGGATACCCCTAGAGAGGGAATTGTAATTTACCATAGACCTAAAATTGGGGACTGAACCAATAGCAAGAACGCATTATCATATGTCAACCCTGAAGTTACAGGAGTTGAGAATGAAACTGAAGGAGTTGTTGAACGTGGGACTTATACGTCCAAGTGTGTCACCATGGGGTTCGCTTGTTATTTTCATACGAAAGAAGAATGGGTCATGTAGACTCTGCATTCAATACCGTCAATTGAACAATGAAATGATCAAGAATCAGTATCCATTGTCAAGGATTGATGATATGTTCTATTAGATGAAGGGTGCGATGGTGTTTTCAAAGATCAATTTTCGATCAGGGTATCACCAGTTACAGATCAAGGAGGATGACATCCCTAAGACCACTTTTAAGATGAGGTTTGGACATTACGAGTTTATTATTTTACCATTTGGGCTGACAAACGCCCCAGGGGTATTTATGAGTTTAATGAACATGGTGTTCCGCAAGTACTCGGACAAGTTCATCAAAGTATTTATTGACGATATTTTGATTTACTCTTAGAGAAAGAAGGAGCATGAAGAGCACTTGCGCTTGGTACTAGAATGTATGCGAGAGAAACAATTGTATGGGTAATTGTCCAAATTCTCGTTTTATCAGTCGAAGATTCACTACTTAGGGAATGTTATCTCCGACGAAGGTATCGTCGTGGATCCAGCAAAGGTCAAGGCTATTATGGAATGGCATGCACCGAAGAATGTCGCAAAAGTGTGTAGCTTCATGGGTTTAGCAAGATACTATCGATGGCTCGTCGAGGGATTTTTGAAGATAGAAAATCCGATCATGGAATTGCAGAAGAAGAACAAGAAATTTGTTTGGATTGAGAAATGCATGGAAGAATTTCAGAGACTCAAAGAGATGTTGACCACAATGCTGATACTAAAGGTCCTTGACATGGATGCAGAATTCTTGGTATGCACTGATGCATCCAAGGAAGGCTTAAGAGGAGTCTTGATGCAATATGGTCGGGTGATTGCTTACATATCAAGGAAGTTGAGAAGGCATGAGGAGAACTATGCGATGCATGATTTGGAGTTGTTAGAAATTGTATATTCCTCGAAGGTTTAGAGACACTACCTTGTTGGAAAAAAATTTGAAATAAAAAGGGACCTCTGTGAACTACAACACATCTTTACGCAAAGCGACCTGAACATGCGACAACGACATTGGTCGAAATTGCTTAATGAGTACGACTTCGAGATTACTTACATAAAAGGAACAATGAATGGAGTGGTAGATGCATTGAGTCGAAGACCACACATATTTTCGTTGTTGCCACTTCAGACAAACCTAAGTGAAAATATTCTAACTTTACAACGCGACGATGACTGGTACAAAGAGATCAAGGATTTTATCGGAGAAATCACAATGATGGTACCAAGATTTGAAGGATTTATGTTTGATGACAATATATTATTGAGGTTTATAAATCGTATTTACGTACCACCGAATGACGATTTGAGGAGTTTGATCCTAAACGAGGCTCCCAGAGCAATGTATATGGCCCACCCAGGGGTCACGAAGATGAGGGAAAAACTTAAACCCTTATTCTTATGGAAGGGAATGAAGGTAGACATAGTCAACTATGTGGCCAAATGTCTACAATGTCAGCAGGTAAATGCTGAGCATAGACATCCAGAGGATTAATACAACCACACATTATTCCAGAATTGAAATGGGAGGTCATTTCGATGGATATCATTTTTGGTTTTCCACTGACGACAAGGAGACATGACTCAATTTTTGTGGTAGTCAACACTCAGATGAAGAGTGCTCATTTTATTCCCATGCATATGACATATCAGGCACCTGACATAGCTAGAGTTTTCATCAGTGAGATTGTGAGGCTGCATGGCATGCCTAAGAGGATTATATTTGATCGAGGATCAGTGTTTACTAGATGATTTTGGACTAGTTTCCAAGATGCATTGGGAATCCAGCTTAGATTCAGTACTGCGTATCACCCAGAGATAGCCGGACAAACCAAATGAAAAAAAAAAATACTTGAAGACATGTTGCGAATGTATGTGATGGACCAACAGAAGCATTGGGAAGAATTCTTGCAACTGGTAGAATTCACATATAACAACAGTTACCAAAACACCATTAAGATGATGCCTTTCGAGTTTATTTATGGGTGACCGTGTTAGATGCCCTTAAATTGGGATCAGCTTGAGGATAGGGTCCTGGTGGGACCAAAATCTATCCAAGAAATGGAAGATCAAATGAAAACAATAAGACAAAGTATCAAAGAAGCACAAGATCGACAAAAGAGTTATGTCGATGCGCTTTGGGTCGACCATAGTTACGAATTTGGCGATCGAGTGTTCTTGCGGGTAAAACCGCATAAGAGTTCAATCAATTTTGGAAGGGGAGATAAAATATCTCCTAGGTTCGTGAGACCTTTCGAGATTCTGGAGAGAGAGGGGTCGGTGGACTATCGAATAGCCTTGCTTGATTCTTTGAGGTGTATGCACGATGTTTTTCACGTATCTATTTTGAGACATTATATTAGTGATCCTACACATGTTATTGACATGAGTTCCTTGCAGGTATTGGATGCGGGGGTGCTCATGGCTGAGCTGATCGGCATCCTAGATCATCACATTCGACAACTATGATGTCGAACAGTAGATCAGGTCAAGGTCCAAAGAGATAAATAGAGTTCGCACTTAGGAACCCGGGAGGACACATATGATATGCACCAGGAGTTTCCATTTTTGTTTTATAGATAGACTTATGATACTGTGATATACATTATTTCGGCACTTATATACTGTGAAAATTCAGGACGAAGCTTATACCAAGAGCAGGTGTATGTAACATCCCGCTCTTCTGCACACTGAGCGAACTTATTCTTCGAGGACACTTGCTTGCAAGTGATCTAGATTATTATACTATTGGGCGTCTGATTATGATTATGAGGCATTGTGGATACGATGACATGCTATTTTTTTTTTTTTTGACATAGACATGTGCTATTGACTGGGTTCTCCTGAGTGTGCAGGACTATGGACCTCGAGGATGCATAGGCATCGATGAAACCCCTTGGAATCTGGATCGAGTCAGGTAGTGGAATGTTGGGTTTTTATTATTTTTTATATGACATATTCACATCTGATTAGATGCTATGATGATTGATTTTATTTCTAACATGACTCATTGATGATGCAGGTTGACTATAGCTTGCCGACCAGACTCACATGTGGAGTAGAGGGGTCACACACGACAACCAAAGTCATTGAGGGAGAGGTGTGGACAACATCCCTACCACAACCTACTAGCACTCCCACTGTGGCTCGAATTGTAGGTTAACAATTACCTGGTTCAAGAAAACCCACGATGTCATGAGGGCAGACTGCGAAATTCACTCACGATGATTCTAAGGAGCACGCAATAAGGCAGAGGTGTTATTACTTAGAGGCCCTTAGTCTCCCACAATATCACCTGGCAGAGTATTGAATTTAGGGGTTTTTTATGTCTACCAAGTCAATCAAGAGGCGAGTGTCACCCTTGGAGCATGTAGTGTCTCCTGAAGGGCAAGTCGCGCAAGAGAAACAGAATGAGGCGAGTGTAAACCTTGGAGCACCTAGTGCATCCTGAAGGGAACGTCGCGTTGTTAACTAATAAGTGAATAAAACCAGATGGCCTTAGAACGATGATGTGATAAGAAATATTTAAAAACAATCTCCCTAATAAAAATGTCGCCCAGCCTAGGAAAATAAAATCTAGGTCTAAATGATACTTATGGTAAAAACAATAAAAATAAAGAAGAAGATAATAATAATAATAATCATTAAACATGTGACGAGAAGGGGGTAAGAAATTAAATTATTTTTTTTAAATCAAATTACTTTGGGGGATTAAATTTTCATAAAAGGGGAATGATTGTTTGTTACTTATGCTAATTAAAAATTTTAATTAAAAAGAAAAAGAGGAAAAAGGTAATTTTCTACACTTGCTAATTTGAGTATTAGATAAAAGTGGAAAAGAGGGAAACTTAAAAGAATTATGAAACTAAGGGGAAAAGGGGGAAACACAAATAAAAGAGAAACATAAGGAAAAAGCAGAATGACTATCTTAATAAGGAATCTTGCCTTTAAGAACTTTATAAACTGAATTCAACTAGGAATTTAGTATGGGCGTAAGTCATTAAAAGGTGTAAGGCATTATAAGGACACCTAGGAGATATTCTAGGAATGTTTTTAGGTGGGTAAGGTAAATAGGAGTAATTAAATAATTAATGAAATTAATTTCTGGTGCAACGAAGCGGATGGTTGACATGTGTACAGGGGAGGTTTTTTCTGAATTAAATTATTGAACAATAAATTAAATGGGAATTTGGGAAAGAAATCATTTAGAAAATCTATATAAAGGAGGAAGGAGGAGGTGGATGGATCTATTATTTTTTATGCATAATGTTATGCTGCAAAATTTTTGACTTGATTGACTTATCTTGTGGGAGTTGGGATACCCAGCTCAGGTATGAGTGGTAGCTCAACCTTTTGAGGCAACCTGGTTTCTTATTGTTCCTTGGTTTAGAGTGCGTGGCCCCTTTGTGCCTTGGGGGGATAAGGGGGAAGAAGAGTAACCCTAGCGTTGGCTGGAAGGTATCAGTGAAGTCTCATCGATCGGCAAGAGGGAGCTATATGGGGCACGTAGGACAACCACTTGGAGCTGTCACCTTGGGCTATGGTACACATGCTTTTATTTTTCATGGTATATTACTATTGATCTTGGGCTTTCATTTCTGTACTTTTATTGTGTAAAGAAAATTCTTTTACTTAGCATTTTTTTAATCGAGAACTTAAAAGCATCATAGCTTTATGCTCACTGCATCAATTTGATCTCCTTGGCCATCGATCCTTGATTGTTATGACTGTTCTGTTTTTTTTACTGACTATTTGAAGAGTTTGTTATATATCTTTCGTTGTCATCCCTAGATCATCAATCCATGACTGAGCAGTCATCCAGGAGCCGAATAGACGATCGTCACTTCGGTGCATAGCGACCTATAGATTCTAATGCCCCTCTTTTCTGTCCGTGGATGATGAGTGAAGGATATTTTGCCCAACTATCCACCCCTATTGATTGTTCCTGGTTGAGTGATTGTCTTGTGCCTTGTTGTGATTTCTTACCTATGTGGTTGTTTTTCCTTTCCCGCAGCGAACCGCTTATGACCCTCTATGTTGATCTCTGTGTTTGATGTGTTTCCTGGCAAAGTAAATCTGCGTTTTTAATACCCTTCCTCACAATTATTTAAGTCTACGTTTGATACATTTCCTGACGAATTTACTGTGTGTTTTTATATACATCGAGTTTTCCTTTTAACTCTGTGATTTATTACTTTGGATGGTCAATTTACCATTTACTTGGACAATGATTATCATTGACTATTGTGTCATCATTTTAATCAACCAAGAATTTACCAAGCGTTCTCCACTGGTTGTCGTGCCTATTTTTTTTTAACCACTAACTGCTAGCGAATCTCATTTTGGTACTGTGCGTTTTCTTTTACATTTACATGACAACGGAATTATGTTATCCTTAACAACGTTTTCTCCTCAACAAATTATTGTTTTTCATTTGCAAATTTACATGACGTTTGTTCCTCCACGAATTGTTTATCTGAGTTAGATCAATAAATTTGACAACGTGCTTCCCACAACGTAGTTCCACATTTACTTGACTGTGTTTTAGTTCTTTTTCTCTGTGTTTCTAAATTGTATTTTATACTTGCATTTTCATTTATCCACGATTTTACTTACGATTCCATTAAATTACCGTATCTTTTATAGTAGAACCTTTCCGATTTCATTTTGTTACCTTGCATTTTTTTTAACATTTAACTAATAGTCAATTCATGATATCAATGGCAACGAATATTATATGATTGCGTTTGATAATCGACTGAGTATTTTGATACTCGTCTGCGTTTCCACTTGTATGGATGAGTCTGCATTTTTTTTTCTTTATATATTGCATTTCCTATCAATGTATTCCATCCATTTATTAGTTATCACAGTGAGATTTTTGTTATCTCAACGAATTTGTTCTTTGATGTGTCTTAGCGTTTATACTATGTTAACACAGTGAGGTTATTTAATAATGGATTCCACACACAACCTTACAATAACTGGCTATCATTATTATTATTCTACTCTGCACATACTTCACATAGCCTTATTACACTCTGCAGCGATTCCCATGGAATCACTTGAAAACATTTTCCTTTTATTCACTCTGCGTGTACACGTACAGGGATAGCCTTTTAATACCCAACATTTTAATATAGAATTTTAATATAGCGTTCTAAAATATAGAACTTTATTATGGCGTTATATATATATGTTAATGCATTTGGGTCAGCGATTTCCTGCAGAGATATTTATGATAGCATGGTTATTTAATTTGTGTAAGACATACACTTGCAGAATTCTAGTAATAGCAATGTATGGTGCAGAGAGATATCTGCAGAGATATTTATAATAGCATGATTATTATTTATGTTCCAAATATTTACTAAAGTTAGGAACAACGATTTACTCATACTGGTACTGGGAGCCTTGACAATTTTAAAATGTCGACAGTTTAAATATCTTGACCGCGTTGACAAAAGTATTGATTAAATGAATAACTTTGGTAGCATTCACAATGAACAGTTGTTTGTGAGCGATTTGTTCATGATGAGTGTATTTTATCCCTTATAGCTTCCAATGAATGTATTTATGATTTAGTGGATATGTTTGGTTAGATAACACACACCTTAATTACAACGACTGTGTTGTATTACTATCTGTTGTTCCATAGAATGAAATTGTATTAGATTTTTTTTCAATTTAAAAAGGTCTTCATTATATGGAAAATTTATTTTACTTATTAACTAGATTATACTTGTTCCCTAGATTATAAATTGTGATTGTTCTTAGTTAGTTATTTATACCCTTAGTACTTACCTTGATTGGACAGTGAATGATATCGACACCGATAAGAATGATAGGGTTGGAGGAGTTAACTTAGGCTTACCATGAGTCATAGGTTAGGGTTGAAGATTGCAGTGAGACCTTGGTAATAAGATCTTATTTAATTAATAATTGACTAGAGAAGTGAGAGAGAGAGGATATTATTGCATCATGTTATTGTAGAATAGATTCCTAGGAATATTCTTAAGATGGAATTTTACGTATTTTAATTGATGTATTTTTTCATTAGACCGTGTGCGCCGAGATTTTAGCGTGTGGTTGGATTGTTATGGTCATCAGTTTCCTTTGCATATTGTTGAATTGTCATTTGGTTTCTTGGGTTGTTTTTCGTCTTATGGTTGACAGTTATTTCGATCTTCTAGTGTGTTTAATCTTCATGGATTTGGTCTAGTATGTTGTGTTACCCCTGGGTTACTATTACGTCTATCATCATTTGATGACATGATTCTTGATGAGGGGATCATTGTGAGCCTTAATGATTAGAGGAGAATGATAACTTGGTCAGAGTCTATGCTACCTGTTGCGAACGTTTTCTCATTGTAGTTGTTGTTGGCATTTGGTATGAAATGCCTTCATGCATTGGGTTGCGTGCTATAGGGGTTCTAGTTACTGGTCGTCGGGACCGTTGTGTCGGGATGGTGGATGTTGTCCTTAGCTTGTAAGCATTGTCGTGTTGTGTGTGTCGGGATGGTAGTTTGTTTCCTTCTTGATTTATCCATGTTTCACCCAGTTTCTCTTTTGTTAGGGAATGGAGTCATAGTTGTCTATTGCCTAATCAATGAAGTTGTGTTTGTCATCAAGTAGTGTGGTTCCAGTGTTTGTCGTCGTTGCCTTCCTGGCTAAAAACAAAAAAAATTGCACTTTCTTCTTTGCTGGTAGTCGTAACGTCTGGGGTCATTACATGTGTCCATATAAATACAATATGGTAGAAAATATATGAAATATTTTATTAATCTCTATAGTGAAAATTATTTCCTTTAAAAACCCCTCATTATTTTTTAACTTTGCAATAATCCTCTCATTAAGACCTATCACCCAACCATCATCCCAAATAAAACCACATATATCTTGTAGCCTATTTCAAAATCTATTTATAACTCAACCATCATCCCAAATAAAACCACAATATCTTGCATCCTCTTTCAAAGGCTATTTTTAACCATTGTTTCAAAAACATATATGAAATAAAAAAAAAATTAAAATAAAGAAATAGAAAATAGAAGAAATAAACCTTGTTTTGATGAAAAGTTTAGGCTATAATACTTAGAGTAGTTAGGAACATTAAATTTGAGTAACTAGGAACTCTAAAGTTGAATGATATATTTGAAAACTATTCGGCGTTAGATCTTTTCTCATCACCTTCAAAAGATATCTTTGTAACATCCCTCTCTTGTGAACTGAGCGAACTTATTCTTTGAGGAAACTTGCTCGCAAGTGATTTGGATTATTATGCTACTAAAACATTGATTTTGATTATGAGGCGTTATGGGTTGATGTCATGTTGTTTTGCTGCATTGACATAGACAAGTTCTATTGAGTCGGTTTTACTAAGTGTGAAGGATTTTGGACCTCGAGGATGCAAAGGCATCGATGGAACCCCTTGGACTCTAGATCAAGTTGAGGAGTGAACCATTGGGGTTTGATTGTTTTATATGTGATATTAGTGCATCTGATTAGATGATATGATATGGATATATTTATGACATGATTCGTTGATAATGCAGGTTGACGATAGCTTGCCGACCAGACTCATATGTGGAGTAGATGGGTCACGATCGACTACCAGAGATGTTGAGGGAGAGGTGTGGAAAACAACCCTGCCACAACCTACTAGCACTCTAGTCGTGGCTCGAAATGTAGGTTAACGTTTACCTAGTTCAAGAGGACCCAAGATGTTGTGAGGGAAGACTGCAACAGTCACTCACGATGATTCTAAGGGACGTGAAATAAGGAAGGGGCCTTATTCCTTAGAGGCCCTTAGTCTCCCACAAGTTCACCTGGCGGAGTATTGACTCCAGGGTTTTTTTATGTCTACCAAGTCAGTCAAGAGGCGAGTGGCACCCTTGGAGCATGTGGTGCGTCCTGGAGGGCATGTTGCGCAAGAAAAATGGAAAGAGGTGAGTGACACCTTTGGAGCACGTAGTGCATCCTGAAGGGCATGTCGCGCAAGGGAAACAAATGAGGCGAGTGGCACCCTTCGAGCAACTTG
This sequence comes from Picea sitchensis, assembly GCA_010110895.2. Classification (NCBI taxonomy): domain Eukaryota; kingdom Viridiplantae; phylum Streptophyta; class Pinopsida; order Pinales; family Pinaceae; genus Picea; species Picea sitchensis. The sequence continues at coordinate 4,355 of SNQJ01S0139596.1, read as the reverse complement.
TGCGTCTTGAAGGGAATGTCACATTGTTAATGATAAATGAAGGAACCTAGATGACCTTAGGACGAATAACGTGATAAGAAATTTTTAAAACAATTTCCCTAATAAATTGTCCCCCAGCACGAAAATTAAAGTCTATGTCTAAATTATACTGGTGGAATTTTTTTTCTGTCCTTTTATGTCTATGTCTAAAATTATAATCGCGGAATTTTTCCTGGGTCCTTTATATATATATATATATATATATATATATATATATATATATAAATTCTAAATAAATAATGATGATAATCTTCATTAACCTTGTGAAACAAGAAGGGAGTAGGAAATTTATTTGATTCATAAAAAATCATAGGGATAAAAAAAAGGGGATTAATTGTTTTATTATATTACATGCAACCCCTAAAAATTATTAATTAAAAAGAGAAAGGGGAAAAGCTAATTTGTACACCGCCAAACATTCCAAATGAAAAGCAAGAGGGAAATCTAAAATAATTAGGAAACTAGAAAAGAGGGAAACATAAAAAGAAAATCGAAACACAAGGAAAAAAGAAGAAAGTCAAACTTAGTAAGGTATTTAGAATTTAAGAACTTTCTAATTTAAACTAAACTAACAAATTAATAATGGGGAAAGTCATTAAAACCTGTAATGGAATATGGGGACACGTAGGAGCGATTCTAGGAGTGCGTTTAGGTGGGTGAGGGAAATAAGGGTAATTAATTAACTAAAGAATTTAATTTATGGAGGAATGAAGGGGATGAGTGACACTTGTATGGGGAGGATTTTAATGGAATTAATTTATTAAAAATTAATTTAAATGGGATTTTGGGAAGGTAAAGGAGTTTGAAACTCTATATAATGGAGGGAGGAGAAGGAGGAAAGATCTCTTATGTTTGTGTAACGTTGCGCTAGAAAAATATATACTTGACTAACTTAGCTTGTGGGAGTTGGGATACCCATCTCGGTGAGGAGTAGTAGCTCGGCCTTGCGAGGCGAGTTGGGGGATAGCTAAATCTCTGGACAATGTCTGTGGCCCCTTTGTGACTCGAGGGGATAAGGGGGAAAAAGATTACCCCTAGCATTGGTTGGGAGGTACCGGTGAAGTCTCATCAGTCAGCAAGTGGGAGTTGCACAGAGCGCGCAGGACATCAAGCAACGATATGCTTTCTTCATTTTTTTCATGGTAGATTGTAGTATGATTTATGCTTTGGATCTGCATGTTTATTTGGGTAAGGAAATTGATTTACTTAGCATTCTAGTTGGTGACTAAATCTTTCCATAGCCTTTAGCTCGATGAGTGATTGATTCCCATGGCCTTCGATTCCCAACATGTCTTAACTGCCCTGTGGTGTATTGATTTGTGAAGATTGTGGTTGTTGGCCTTTCATCCCTAGCTCATCAGTCCTCGCCTGAGAAGTTGGCCAAGAGCCTGATCTACGGTCATTGCTTTGGCGTTAATAGACCCATGGATCTCAACGCCCTTCTTTTGTGTGGATGGATGATGAGCGAAGGATGTTCCTGTCAGCCATCTACCTTCGTTGTTGTCCTTGGATGATTAATTGACTTGCGCCTTCTAGCCAAGACCTCTGCGTAGGGATTATCTTGCGTCCTTGTTGGTTTTTATCTGCACCTTGATTGATAGAATCAATGCGATCATTCAATGAATTTTCCCAATAGATCCTTGTGGTTCTCTTACTTTCGTTTGCATTTGTATTGCTATTCTGGCAATGGAAAAATGATTTGATTCATGTATGCATTTTTATATTTGTATTTTGGCAATGGAAAACGAGTTGATTCATGTCTGCATTTTTGTATTGGTATTCGGGCAACGGAAAAATGAATTGATTCATGTCTGCATTTTTTCATTCGTATTCTGGCAATGGAAAAACAATTAAATTCTCTATCTGCGTTTTACATTTGGTTCCCTGGTATGAAAGACAAAAACGTTTTTGTTTTCCTGTATGTGTTGGCATTGACATACTGGCAGTGAAAAAGGGAAACCTTGGTTTATTCATCCTTCTCTGGTTTGCATCTCGTTTTTACCTTTGGGGAAAATTTCCCCTTGAAGAAGACTGTGTCTTGCACTTAATAATTTCTATTTTGATTACCTTTGTTGCCTGGCAATTTCGCCCCTCTGAGGTTTGCATTTCGTTTTTACTTTTGGGGTTATTTTCCCCTTGAAGAAAACTGCATTTTGTAAAAAACATTTATGCTAATTGATGCCTTGTTGCATGGTGATTTGTCAATTAAATGTGATTGTGTTTACTTCCTTAAAGACTTCGATTTTCCATTAAAAGGGTAGCCTCCATTTTTCCGATATGTAGTACAAGGATTTGCCATTGAAAAATGTGAGTGAGTTGTTGTAATTACCCACGGTTTTTTTCCTTTAGAATGTTGTCAGAGCTTGCTGTAATTACCCATGATTTTTGCCTTTAGAATGTTGCCAAAGCTTGTTGTAATTAACCATGATTTTTTCCTTTAGAATGTTGATTGAGCTTGTTGGAGTGACCACGGATTTACCAGAACAATTGCTACAGTTAATTTCCTTGTTAATTGCAATGTTAAATGTTATATTATTTGACTTATTAATTTCCAGAACAATTGCTACAACACTATGAATGGCCAACAGATTCCTACTTATTGATTTAATGCCACAACAAGTTAAGTGGTTAACAATTATGTAGATCATCTTGTTATTGCGCGATTAATTGTTATGTAACTGCTATGTTAATTTCCTTGTTAAATTTCTACAGCGATGTTAATAGTTAGCAGTTTCCTTCTCAATGATAGTAGACAACTAGCATTGTTAGTTCGGTCAATATAGCTAGACTACATGTTGATATTTAATTGTTCATAAGTTTTATATGGGTAGCATTCTACATTAAGAATGTTAATATTGTTATTTAAGTTAATGGCTAGTTGGATGGAGATTTTGGATTATTATAACATTGTCCATTTAGGTTGTAATAATGACTAAAATTAGATTGGGGAGTAAAGTCTAGATTGCCAATTTAAGACCTACTTACAATTGAGGTTAGATTGTATTTATAATTATAGTTCTAGTATTGATTACTTAGACTTGCTAGATTAATTGTATTAACATTCATTTATTGGGTGGATTAATGACTAATTGTAATTTAGAGGTGCCCCATTAGAATGGTAACACATGTTAAAATAGATTGTAATCGTTAACCAGTTTAGACTGGGTGATTCATTGGGTCATGGATGAAGTCGTGTCTTGGCTCGTTTCTTCCCTGGTAGTCATCTTCTTGTGTCTCGTCAACCTTTTGTGTGGGGTGTGGGGATAGTCTCCCTGTCAGTATTCGGCTCCTAGTTCGTCAGTGTTTTATAGAGTCCTTGGACCACATAGGATGTGTTGTGCCAAGGTCATTGACACGTCTATCACCTCGGGATGACATGATTCCTGATGAGGGGCTTAAGGCATGCCCAATTTGGATAGCGACAAATGATAACTTGGCCGGAGTCTATGCCTTCCGTATGATTGTTGTTGAGCGTTGTAAGTTTGTTTTTGCGCATGGGTTGAATACCTTCATGCATTTGGTTCACACGCCTTGAGGTTATACTCTTTGTTCGTCAACGTCATTGTGTTGGGAGGGGGATGTTGTCCCTTGGCTTGTAGGCATGGTCCTATTTTGTCGGGCGGGTAGTCATTTCTCCTTGTCTTAACGCATGTTTTGCCCCGTTTCTCCTATGCTAGTGCATTGAGTCACAATTTCTTGTTGCCTAGACTGCATGTTTACGTTCATCTTCAATGGTGAGGTAAGTTGTTGTCGTCATCACCTTCTTTCCCGAAACACAAAAAGAATAAAAAAAAATTGCACCTTTGCTTCGCTTGTAGTCATAATGAAGGGGACATATCTTGATGTTGTCCTCCAATGCTAATCCATACTACTTAGCCAAAAAATTATTGTTGGAAAAGTATTTTTTGTATTCTATCTTGATCCTCTAAGACTGGAAAAAATGGAGGATTCATCTTGTAGGGCCATTTTAGTGGTAGTTCCTAGTTTGGAAAATTGGGGTTTGGAACCATTCAAAGTCATTTTGAGGAATTAAATGACTTTTTTGGGGTTTATAGTGTCCATATATTGTTCTGACCCCTTTATGGTGTTCTACACTCCATGATATTTCCAATGGTGTAGAGCGCAAGGATGATTTTAGGGGCTAAATTTCGCTCATGGGCTAATTTTCCATGGTTTTTCTTAAAAAAATATTTATTATTCTAAAAATGATTCGCCCAAATTCTATAGGATAAAATTATTTTAACTTAAAAAATGCCAAAATTTTATAAAAACTATAAAAAATCCTTATAAATTTGAATATTTTTACAAAAATGTCG
>SNQJ01S0139591.1:3817-16725 GCA_010110895.2 Picea sitchensis | reverse complement strand
AGAGGATTATTTAAATAATAAAGTGAAGTGACAAAGTCAAGGAGGATTATTTAAATAATAAAGTAAATGGATAACTTTCTAATTATGGAAAGTGGTTATAAGAAGGTTAACCCTAAAATGAGGAAAATGGGTTAAGTGGTCAATTGGCTATTGGATACATGGACAAGTGGAAAATTGGGCAAAGTTAGACATAGGTGATTATGTGGACAAAGTGGCTATGTGGACAAAGTGGCCTAGAAGATGCTTCTAAGGAAGCTACTTGGAGAGTATAAATAAGAATCAAGGGTCTCTTGTGAAAATAATATCTTGAACTTGGCTTGAAGATCTATTCTAAGAGAGAGAGTGACAGGAGGATCTCATGGATGCATCAAAGTTTTCATAAGTTTGAGATCTTGATGGAAAAAGTTTTGGAAGTTCAGAAACCCTAGTTTCTGAAGGAGTACGCGAGCAACAGTGGGCTAGAGAGTGTATATACGCGAGCTGCAGTGAGCTAGAGCACGTACACATGTGGGTTGAAGGAAGGAAAAGTGTGTACAGTTGAATGAAGTCATGGAGACTTGAGTGTGAGTTGATGCCAGGTTCTTGAAGGTTGAAGCAAGTTCCAGATCTGCATTCTATGGGCTCATATATGCCATAGAAACTCTAGTATGGTTACATAGTTGTCTTGATGGATACTCTTGCTTATTGTATGGTGAATGCTTAAGGAATTCTTGGTATGGTTGTTGTGATATGTTGGTTGAATGATAGAGGGATCATCACTCTTATGTTTCAGTACTGATATGGTTGCCATAATATGTTGGTTACTTATGTTTGAGTAGCATTCATATTGTATGATTGAGGAGCATGAGTAAGCTATTGGGGATTATGGATGTGTTTAGATTGGTGATGGTACAGTGAAATACAGAAGTGGATGTGACTGAAGGCTACATAGGATCTGAGTTTTTCATGAAGAGAAAAACCCTAAATACTCATAAGGAATATGCAGGTTGTAGTACAAACAAGTCACGAACATACACGAATTGTACTACTAGTAGGACATGTACATACGTGTGTTGCACTACTGATAGGTCACGTACCTATTGATAGATTGGTATATGTTGAGGATTGATTCCTCTTCTGAGTTGGTGATGAGTTGTGTAAGTTGAGTCTTTCTTTGTAGAGCTGGTGCTCTTGTGGATTTGTAACTCTGATTAGTTGTTGTTGATAACCCAAGAATTGTAGTTCGTAATAAAAAGAAAATTGTACACACATCTTGTGTTTCTTGTGGTGATGACTTATTGATGATATTTGTTGCTGGTATATGTTGTTGATGTATGTTCTCATTTAACTGGTTATAAATGACAGCAATAAGTGATGAGTAATTGGTTATTTCTAACTAAGGAGTTTTGTGAAGGGGAAGTTTTAAAAAGAGCACTACACTGATCCAACCCCCCCCTCTCAGTGTGGTTGGTGTGTCCAATAGGGTCCCCTCCAAATATTTTATCTTAAATGTTGATATCCATAGATCAATGACTAAGATTCAACTACCTCTAGATTCATCATTGTTTCTAAGAAAAGTTCATTTCTTTACATGGGGTTCCATACTCTCTCGTTTTCTTTTAATCCATATATCTTCACATTTTCTTTAAAAAATCTTGGTATTCATTTTCCCTTACGAATGTGGGATATAAATATATACATAGAGAGTCATCATTTATGTTGTCATGTGCATTCTTGATTCTATACCGGTTCTTTATTACCTGGCACTGTATGTTATAGCTCTATCTCTAGTCCATATAGGTTCAGTGTTGAAACTGGCACTTTGATACCAATCGGTAATGTACCCAACCACCAGGATGGTCCATCCTACTCCAAGAATTCTCTCCAAGAACCATCTGAAACCACAATGTAACTTACCCATCCACCAATACGATGGATCACAAAAATAAAAAGGCTTGTCTCAAGCCTTAAGGTCAATCTCTGATAATAAAATTAATTCAAGAACACATGCAGGAAATAAGGTAGAAGAACATGCATTTAACAAGAATCAATATGAAACATTAAAGAATATTTATCGTACTATGCACAACCATATCTAAAAAGAAAATATATTGGATATTCAAATATTAGAAATGATAATCGGTACACAATGAAATTATAAATAAAAATAGAGAAACCATATAACAGAGAAAGCACTTATCTTAAATATAACAATCATCGACTGGTTGTAGACCAAGGACGTGTCGGCCCAGGCACATGCAACTTAACCCAAGAATTGAGACATGGTGGAGGTTCTTCCTCCATTATTGTGTCTGTTGTCTGAACCATGTGGCCTCTGCGTCTGATCTCTGCATACCTCACGCATCTCTGAAACCCAAAACCATGAGGCCAACCTGTGATGTTTTCCTGAGAAGTCGATGCATCCTCTTTCTGAACTATTGAGTCTGTATTCGACCTCTACATGGATTCCTTGTCACACACCCTGAAACTAGTGGCAAACCCATGGATTGATCTGTGTCATCTATGTATCCTATGAGCCCAGCCTATCCGCCCTTGCAGAGCTAAGTTCGTACCCGAATTGTATTTGGGTTGCTTCCTTATGTTTTTCCTGAGTGGAATTGTGTTGTTGTAATCCTCACCTTGCGGGAATTGGGCTGAAACTGGTTGAAGAAGCGGGTTGTCAGGCCTGTGGTTGAAGAGGCAGGTTTTCAGGCCTATGAACAACTCTCTCTAGGTGAGAGAGTCTATTGGGAAGTGGTTTTCTCCCAGAGAGAGTCCATCACGAGCTACAAATTTCTGAGAATTGCTAATCCGACCTGTTTCCAAGACCCAGAGAGGGAGGTGAAGCACCGATGGACTGTGCTTGTGAAGGTGTATACTCTCGGGTGGAAAAAACATGTGGGGAATGAGAGTCCGTGGGTAGTGGGAGTAAGAAGGCTCCTAGAGAGAATCCTTTTGGTTTCTCTGTGTAGTTTTCCTATAACCTCAGCCTAGTCTAGGATTCCCTTGCCCGGGGTGGAGCTTAGTCCCAGCTCGGGGGTGACCCATTGTTGAGCGTGATGAGAAGCATGGTCTAAGTCTGGGAGGTTCATGGAAGGTCTGCATGTAGTTGGTGAAGTTACTACAGTTTCAAAGATAAGTATCATTATGTGTTTAATTTCAGTTAAAATGCATGTCTGTGATGCTTGTAATATTATCATGTATTATGTTGCATGAATGAATTGTTGTTAATTCTATTTAAGTTTGTATTATGGCAGTAATTCTATGTTAAATGTGTTAATTTGATATAATGCATATTATATGTATGTGAATTTTCCACGTAGTAGCGTTTCCCAACAGTGGGGTTGATGGTCGGGGGTGTTACAACATAGGCGATAACCTCTTGTATCAACAACTCGTCAAAATTGAGAAACTAAGTCCCTCCATGTGGTCCTTCATCACTTCAATCCTCCACAAGGAAAGCTCACAAGTTCTAGGAGTAATTGGGTTCCTCCTTCACAGTATAGGGAGAGATTGGGGGATGAACATAAGGAGAGTTCAAATTTAAAGGAATTTGGACGATAAAAGAGTATTTCTATTAATATAATCAACAAGAGTACATAGGTGACAACCTCATGTATCAACAACTCGTTGAAACCAAGAAAATAAGTCCCTCAACCTAGGCCTTCACCATTTCAATCCTCCACAAGGAAAGCTCACAAGTTCTAGGAGTAATTGGGTTCCTCCTTCATAGGATAGGGAGACCTTAGGGGCTGAACATAAGGAAAGTTCATACTTAAAGGACTAAGGGATGCAGACTCAACGATGTAATATGAGGCAAAATTTCTCTAGAGTGTAATTTCTCTCCATTTTTTCTCCTCTTTTCAAGGCTTGTATATGGTTCAATTTATAGCCTTCAATGGGAATTGAAGGGTCGAATCGAATCATTTCCAACATATGGATCCTGTGACTTGGCATGGAAAATATGAAATATTTTTAATTTTTAGTACAAAACCCAATGTACGCGGGTTGTAATGGAGAAACCTACATATACGCATGTTGTATAACTGCATCCCATGTATATGTACAAAAAATTGAATTTTTGACTTTTGACTGAGCAAACTAGGGAAATTGAGTCTATGGAGGAAAAGGGCAGGCCAACAAAGCATGATGCAGAGAGTGTGGAAAAAATTTCTATAACACCAAATTGAGAAAACTAGAGCTCGATGGAAATCTAGAGATGAGAAGAAAATTTGGAATTTGTTTCCATGGCTGAAATTATGACTATCATTCCCTAAAAAATAAATTACAGTCGGGACTATTTTCTAACTTGGAAGCTAATTATTTCTAGAAAATTGTTTATTAAAGGAATTTTTTATCTTCTAATATGGGTCCCAATTGATGTCACGTATATATAAATTCACATTTACAGATGGGAAAATAAAACCCTAATTGAAAATTAGTTACAAGAAGATGAAGTGAATATTTCAAAATGGGAAAAAAACATATTGAAAGGGTGGGAAGTCAAGAGCTTTTGTAGTGGTGAAGCATTTGCAAGAAGCAAGTTTGTCCCTAATTTTCTCCCTCATATTTCTTTCTTCTTGATTCTTTCCATGATTTTTATGTATGTTTGGGAGTGTGAACATCTCATTCTGATCAACTCTTTCTCTAGATTCTCCCATTCATTTCTCATGATATTTTAGGTCCAAAGGAGCAAAATCCCTGCTTGTAAAAAGGAAAATGTAGTTTAATTTTTTTTATCTAATTGTCATTGAGACCTTGTTGAGGTAGTTTCATCCCTCTTGTTTTAGACATTGTTAAGCTTATTACATTTGGGATATTATTATCTTTTTCTCCCACAAAGAACTATTTGAGGCATTATATTAGTGGTTTCTCAAATTTGAGTCTAAAGCATGAGATTTCAAATGTGTGTCTATAAAAATCCTTTTTGATTTTAAATGAGATGATAATATTAAGCTATTTGATGACCTATCCATTCTATTTTTCTTTCATATTTCAAATTAAAAGTTGATTATGGGTTCACATTATTTTAAAAGGAAGGCATAATATTTGTTCAAAGAAAACTCAAAACCATGTAGATACAAATCTCTGTAGAAATATTTATTTCTTCTTCTTGAATGAGATAATGTGCTTGACAAGTACATCTGTGTATAAGAGTTTTTACATATGTATATAAAATATTGTACATATGTATTGTTAGAAAAATAGGTGTTCTCGTTTCACCATAGACAATATAGCAATATTGTCACCCAACCATAGGCACAAAGGCCACCCTTGAGCACATTAACCTTGATGGAGAGAATAATTACAAAAGAAAACCCTAGAATGAATAGCCAACCAAGGTAGCGTACCTCTGTCCAGAGATAGCATACCAGGAATAAAGTCCAAACCATAACCAAAGAGAAATTCCAAGCCAAAACCTAAATGTCAGTTGTAGCAGCTACAACTGCAACTCCTATCCAAACTTGTGCACCACTGGTCATATGCAGTTGTGAGAGTGAGTGTGTCAAATGAGCTCTAGCTCCCTCTTATTTATAGTCCTCCAAGTGACCTAACTAGGCTGACTTCTACTTCTGGAGGTTGATAACTCAATAATAAATATTCTCTTGAGCCACCTTGCCTCCTAGGGTTATTATCCAACGTTTTAGGGTTTCTCTTTCTTCCTAGAATATTCTAGTCTCAACAGGGTTACATGTAGAGGTTAATACCCCCCACAACTACCATAATATCAAAAATCCCTCCTAGCTAGGGAGGTATTAAAGGAAATGGTCTTGATAAAAAACAAACCATTCAACTGGTAGCATCATCATAGCCACACATGCTATCTCATGGTCAAATCATGAGCATAATCATCACTATCAGTATCATATGATAACATCAATTGCATTATCTCTTGAAGCCATATTCCATCTGAGTAATTGGGAATGATGTTGAATAATTCACTCACTCCATAGAGTTATACAATAATCATTCTTCTAATCTGGACATATGTCCTAGAAGAATGATTGTCCTGGACCATTTTCCACAGGAAGAATGTCTGTCCATCAACATACTGTCTATCCATCTATCTGGAAATTATCTCCAATACTAGTGATAGTCTCTATGGTAATCAAAAAAATTCCATCCAATAGAACACAACTGTGTCTATCCATAGTAGTATACAACTACTATACAATGGTACACAACCACTCCAGTAGCACACATATACCAACCAGTGACACAAAGTCACTACCAGTGGAGCACATCCACCACAATAGCATAAAACCATTGTCCATAGACATACAGTATCCACAAAAATCATATCATCTAATATCAACATGGATAAAACAATATCATGATATAACTTGAGTCATCTAGGCCATTCTTCCACTCACGATCTATGAGATCTGGAAGAGCATATTCCCTCAGAAGGTAAGACATCATCCATGGGCTATCTGGACTATTCTTCCAAAGAATAGAAGAATAATTGTCCCTAATTTTTGAGCCTGGACCATTCACCTAACTAGGCCATTCCTCTAACACTAATCATAGTGAAACCTGGAGGGAATGAGTCTACCCTAGGGAATGCCTATCCCTAATTGTTGAACCTGGACCATTCGCCTAACTAGGTCCTTCAACACTAATCACAGTGCAACCTAGAGAGAATGAGTCTTCCCTAGGGAATGATTGTTCAAACCATTTCCTATGGAAACGACTGTCCTGTACCAACCTCCAAAACAAACCATTCTTCGAAACTGCTCATAATTGTGAACTTTGAAAGAATAAATGCCCGACGAGGCAAACCATTCTACTTGACCACTACTCAGAGTGACTGTCAAGAAGAATGATTTTCCTAGACCATTCCCCCACACTGGCCACAAGGGGAATCATTGTCTATGGTACATCATCAACATATCAGACGATTTTCATTATGAAAATGACTGTTCGATCTGGATCATTTTTCGAACTGGAAAATGCCTATCTGTCAGAAATCTCGAACCACTTTCCGAACTGGAAAGGAATTTCCCATCTTGGACCATTTTCATAAACTGGAAAATAATTGTCCATAAACCAATAACACATCAGTGCACCCTCCAAACCTGGGAGAAATCACTTCCTTTTCCAATAAGGAAGTCATCTCCACAAGCCCGAGCTTGTCTCTTAAGTACGAAACTTTTCATCTTGGATAGAGGCTTTACGAAAATATATGCTATCTACTCATCTGTGGAGATATATTGGGCAACCACTTCACTCTTCTGGACTATCATAGATAATATAATTCTTGATATCATGATGCAGGAGCATCTCTCCACGTCATCCAACCAGCCAGCCAGCCACGTCAAGCGCACGGATTCAAAGATGAAGAGAGGTGTTGTCCTTGTTTTGATTTTAGAATTGAATGTAATTTAATTACTTAGGCTGTTGAGCCATAGAGCCATGCCTTTATGCAGGCATTAGGTAGATAGGCCTTTAATGTTTGTAAGGCTGAAATCTAGATCTGGATAGTGGACTAGACATCCCATTCAATGTAATTGAATAGGGTAGGTAGATCTGGAGGGAAGCGCTCTAAGAGCCTCCTCATGTAAAAAAAGATCATTTTTGTATCTCTTGAGTAGTTAGTTGGAATAGAGAAGAGTTGAGATAGAGTCTGCGAGTAGAGAGCAGAAGAGAAGGAGCTGAGACCTTGTTACAGGCCGTGCTCAGGAACACCTTGTAAATACAGGCGTTTTCCATTTTAATACAAATAACAGTTTTTCCTGCATGACTATGTGTTAAATAAATGTCTGTGAGTGTTCTTCATATGATATGAATGTATGTTGTAGATGTATGTTGTAGGTTTGCATTTGCAGGGGCGTGTGTGTGATTTCAGGTGAAGATCTTTGAGGTTTCATGCCAGGAGGGCATGACAGAGTACTGTGGTCTCTGAATATCGGTGCACTGAAGCACTTCTGAATTCTGCGAGTTCAGACAAAGACGTGTTGCGGCACGAGAACTAGAATCAACAACTCAGGGAAGACCTCAAGCTTGTTGAACACCTTGAAGGCAAGGCTGTGGAAGAGAAAACATAGTTGCAGACAGAAGCTCTGAGTAGTTCTGTGAAGCTCTACCAGGTGGGCATTGAGCCAGTGCAAGGAGTGCACAAAGGAAGTCTTTTGCTGAGAAGTTCACTGAAGAAACATAATCACTAAGGATTCTGAGAGCTCTGCCAGAAGGGCATTGAGTAGGCATATAAGTGAACATAAAGAGAACAGAACTGTCGGACATTCTGTGAGGAGATACTCTGCCAGGGGGCATTGAGATAGTGTGCAGGCAAGCATAGGGGAAGAGAACTCTTTGAGTTCTGTATTATGAAGGAAGATTCCACTGAGGGATCTTCGCAGGGTTACTGAATACCTGGAAATACTCAACAATAGGTTGCTTGAGTGGACGGAGAGCCAAGAAGGCATCCAAATTCTCCATCTGAGGGAGAAAGGAAGAAGAACTGGGTTTCCTTGGAGGTCGAAGCTACAGGAGAAATCCAGGTGGATAGCACCTGTGTGTGCATGTGAATACCCTACAGAGACGTAGGAGTTGAAGAATCCTTCAAGGATTCGAAAGAAGGATAAGTTCAAGAGGGACAGCATTTTCATACGCGCAACGAAGCTCCGAGTCTAGAGTTCGCAGGGAAGAAAGAATACAAAGGGCTGAGGCCTTTTGGATACCTGGAAATCCTTCCAAGTCAAAAAAGGAAAGAGCCAAAGCTCGGGAGGAGCAATATCGGTCGTTGAATCAGCCGATAGATCCTGGACCATCGAATTTCCCACGTCCAGAAGGTAGCACAGAAGGAGCGTGCAGGAAGAAGAGATCATGAGCGTCGGATCTCACTCAGATACCCGTGAGCCGTTGGCTCTGACCAGAGGGATGTGAAGGTTAAGCCTTTGTGAACAGAGGAGTAAAGTCCTGAAAGGCATTAGGATATCGGCACTCGGCATATATGGGATATCGGGGATATCGAGGACGTAAGGAGAGTCACTCGACATCAGAAACCCCGAATTAGCGAGGTTTGTTTTGAGCCATTCATTTGGGAGTGGATGCGTGTCGCAAGATTTACCACATCGGGGACTCGGTGTCGGAGATTAGAAGAGGAAGTATTTCGACTTCACAAGTGACGAAAATGCGATAAGGTGGGGACTCCATGTTGGTGCCTAGCTAACGTCAAGTCAGAGAATCGGAGATCCCGTGGACAGGAGATCGGGTAAGATCACAGTGAAAACCCCAATACAATTCTGAGCCGTCCATCTACTGAGGACACGTGGCGGAAATCGAGTGACCCATCGGTATTTCGGCTACCGGGGTTTTGAGACGACAGAGAATTTCTGTCATCAGGGTATTGAAACTCCGAAAATCCCTGTCATCAGGGTTTTGAGACGACAGAGAATTTCTGTCATCAGGGTTTTGAGACGACAGAGAATTTCTGTCATCAGGGTAGAGAATTTCTGTCATCAGGGCCTTCCATCAGTCGGGACGTGTGGCGAAGATCCAGATTATCGGGGAAAGTCCCGATAGAAAATTCAAACTAGAGGATCGGGGTTCGACATTTCGTGAATCCAGGGGACAGGAGGTTGGACATTCGGGTCGCGAAACCCCGAAAGGGAGATAAGGCTACGGTCTTATGAATACTAGTCATATGGACTAGGGGCATAGCCAGGAGGGGCTAAGGAAAAGAAAGGAGCGCATCGGCAAATCGGAGATCAAGAGGACAAGGAACTCTTGACATCGGAACCATAAAGTCCCGAGACCCAAAACTAAGTCGAGGAAAGATCATGGTTAGGTGCAAGAAGACCGTGTGAGGTAAGAAGGCAGGACCTGTGGATCGGGTTTCATCAGAGATTCCAGAAGGGAATCACGTGAGTCGCTTCGGCTCACGAACTGATTGAATGAGCGAACGATCTTGTGAGTGGGTGTAGGCAGTGTGGATCACGCTTGTTTTAGAGTGGTAGCAGAGCCTCACATTCTTGTCTATATATTTTAGGCGAGGGAGGCATAAGAGATAAAGAGCACTCTGATACACTACATCAAGTGGTAGGAGAGCGGGATTTCATCTGTATATTTCAGGTGAAGCGAGGAGGCAAAGGAAGACAGAGTGTTGAGGACTCCGTAATGGTTGTTTGCGGGTAGGCAACAATGAGGAAGACAGTCAACAGAACTGCAGGATGAAGCTAGAAACACTCAGGTTGCAGAGTGGCAATAGAAGATTTTCTAGGAAGACAGATAGAGACAACACCAAGGCTACTGAGGGCCATAGGTATGCTGGGAGAAAAAACCCGGAGTTGATGAGCACAGCCGAAAGGGGGAAGGAACTTGCCGACATCAGGGAAAAAATGGAAGAGCTTGAACTGCAGATGCAACAGAATACCAAGAAGAGATGGGTGTATGAATGGCCCATGAGGAAGGCAAAAGCAAAATGACCAGTCAAGGAATTGATGGCTAGAAGACAGCGTAGGCTGTTAAAAAGGTGGTTGAGGCATGTTGAAAACCTCGACGGACCTAAGGAGATGGTTCAGGTATGTGAACCAGAGACTGGGAGAGATCTCAGTGAAATGGGATCAGTCGAAGATCTCAAGAACTTCCAGGAGAGCAGAGAAGAAATTCCAATTTGCCAGGTGGGCAACGAGATGAGGTCACTACGGGATCTCAGAGATTGTCAGGAGGATAGCCAAGGAATTCCACATTGCCAGTTGGGCAATGATATGAGGTCATTGCAGGATCTCGAAGACTACCAGGAGGGTAGTAGGAACATCCTATATTGCCAGGTGGGCAGGGATGAGCAGATGAGGCTATCTAAGGGTCTCATGAACTCAGGAGTGAGTCAGAATCAGCTAGAGGAGCTGATAGAGGATGAAGATTCATATGGGTTTCTAAGCCATGTGAATGAAGATGATGACAAGTTAGAAACTTTCACCATCCGAGAGGCCAATCTGAGGAGCCTTATAATGATTGGGGGAATTGAGATATTCCTACCACTTGCCCAGGGGAAGGCAGAAATCTGTGTTGCAGATGCAGGAACAACAGAGGGACAGCTAGCTGAGACTGTTGCCAAAGAATTGGAGCAGATATCTGAAACTGCCCAAGCAGGAGAGGAAAATGAGCATTCTGAGGAGTGTCTCAACATATTCAGCCAGGAAGCTGAGGGAGCTGTAGCACTGAAGCTGACAGCAGAAAAAGTAGAAGAGGATGAGGAGCATTCTGAGGAATGGCTCAATATTTTCAGCCAGGAGACTGAAGAGACTGCAACATGGGAGTTTGTAGCAGAGGAAGATGAGGCAGACAACATTAGTTTGGCTTATTTGTGTGAACAGATTGAAGCCCTGGAGAAAAGGGTGAAGGTGCAGGGCGTGCACATCCAACAGGTGAAGTTGGAAACTGATGAAGAAAACATGGGAGATCACGATGATCTACCCATGTGCCGAAAGTTTTTGTAGTTGAGGAGACTGCATGAACAGAGCCAACCATTAGAGCATCTGGATGAAGTGATCGACATGATCAGAAAGCTGCTGGTAGATTCAGCAGGAACTGTCAGCAAGGAAAGGCTGAGCAGAAGAAAGGAAGCAGCAACAGCGCAGAAGCAGTAGCAGCAGTAGAGAAGTGGAGTGGATGAACAACTCCAGAGGATGGTTTGGGATCCAGGAGGATTTCAACAGCTTAGAGGGGAAGCTCATGAGCAGGAGCTCATGAATTTTGCATCTGAGGAGTATGATGTAGCAACATCTCTCCATGTCAGCCAACCAGCCAGCCAACCACGTCAAGCGCACGCATTCAAAGCTGAAGAGAGGCGTTGTCCTCGGTTTGATTTTAGAATTGAATGTAATTTAATTGCTTAGGTTGTTGAGCCATAGAGCCATGCCTTTATGTAGGAATTAGGTAGATAGGCCTTTAATGTTTGTAAGGCTGAGATCTAGATCCGGATAGTGGACTAGACAACCCATTTAATGTAATTGAATAGGGTAGGTAGATCTAGAGGGAAGCGCTCTAAGAGCCTCCTCATGTAACAAAAGATCAATTTTGTATCTCTTGAGTAGTTAGTTGGAATAGAGAAGAGTTGAGATAGAGTCTGCGAGTAGAGAGAAGAAGAGAAGGAGCCGAGACCTTGTTACAGGTCGTGCTCAGGAACACCTTGTACATACAAGCGTTTTCCATTTTAATACAAATAACAGTTTTTCCTGCATGACTATGTGTTAAATAAATGTCTGTGAGTGTTCTTCATATGATATGAATGTACACTATAGATGTATGCTGTAGGTTTGCATTTGCAGGGGTGTGTGTGTGATTTCAGGTGAAGATCTTTGAGGTTTCATGCCAAGAGGGCATGAGAGAGTACTGTTGTCTCTGAATACCAGTGCATTGAAGCACTTCTAAATTCTGCGGGTTCAGACAAAGACGTGCTGCGGCACGAGAACTGGAATCAAAAACTCACAGAAGACCTCAAGGTTGTTGAACACCTTGAAGGCAAGGCTGTGGAAGAGAAAACACAGTTGCAGATAGAAGCTCTGAGGAGTTCTGTGAAGCTCTGCCAGGTGGGCATTGAGCCAGTGCAAGGAGTGCACAAAGGCAGTCTTTTGCAGAGAAGTTCACTGAATAAACATAATCACTAAGGATTCTGAGAGCTCTACTAGAAGGGCATTGAGCAGGCGTATAAGTGAACAGAAAGAGAACAGAACTGTTGGACGTTCTGTGAGGAGATACTCTACCAGGGGGCATTGAGATAGCGTGCAGGCAGGCACAGGGGAAGAGAACTCTTTGAGTTCTGTATTATGAAGGAAGAGTCCACTGAGGGATATTCACAGTGCAAGATACTAGATATATAAAATATGCAGAACAGAAACGAAATGCTAGAAATGACAGAATAACAGTAAAATATCTAGCATAATCTTCACAATACACAGAAATGATATATGAAATAGCAACAGAAA
>SNQJ01S0139589.1:0-25196 GCA_010110895.2 Picea sitchensis | reverse complement strand
TCATCTATAATTGAGCACCAACTCAATGTGAGGTTACTACCTCTGTTTTACAAGCTCCAACTTGTTTGAGAGCACCAACTCTCTGGTTTCTCTAGCACCAACTAGAAGGAAGCACCAACTCCTTGAGTGTTCCAACACTGACTGGATGGAAGCACCAACTTCTAGTTACACAGTCTCCAACCTATATAACAGAGAACACTTGTTCTCCCTTGCACCACCCTGCCACCCTGGTTTCTTTGGCTGCAACTAGATGGAATCTACAACTCCTTGTGTTCAAGCACCCCCTTGAACCTATGAGGACAACAGTGCTCCCTAGCACCTCCCAACCACCCTGAAATATAAAAATTTGCTTTCTGTGAATTTATTACAGTGATTCAATAGTTTTCATTTGCTTACTAGGCTTATCATTGTTTAGCTATGCCACTCTTCTCTTCCTACATCTCTCCCTTCTTGCATCCTCTTCAACTTTTTGATCTTATCTTTTTTCTCAGCATGCACACCTCGGATTTATCTTCTTCTCACAGATATGCATCTTTGATATGTGCATTTTCTGCTCTCTTCCACTATTTTTTTATATTCAGCTTCTGTTCCTCATCTCTCTGTTTTCTTTCCACTACACATACTGTAATTTTACCTTTCTATGGTTCAATTCATTTTTCACTCAGCACAGCCACCCGCGCACAGTCACAACGTATATCTTTTATCCCTTTTCTCTTTGGTTACACCTCCAATATTCTTAGGTAAAAACACCTCAGCAACTGAATCGCCAACCGTCCAAGAACCATGATTCGATTCTGCTAACTGAATTGTAACTGAACAGTTAATCATAAATATCAACAATAGCCCTTCGATCAGATGCTCAAATAACCAACACCGTTGGATTAAATCAGCAGGGTCTTGCGTTTATTTCGCCATTTCGCATTTTGGCATTTTGACATTCTGACATTCCTGTGGTGAAGTGTTTCGACATTCCAACTCCCAGTATCTGAAACCTACACCAAAAGGTGTTTTTCACATTTCAGCATTTCGGCATTTCGACATTCCTGTGGTGAAGTGTTTCGACACTCCAACTCCCGGTATCTGAAACCTACACCAAAAGGTGTTTTTCGCATTTCGACATTTCGACATTTCGGTCATTCTTGTGGTGAAGTGTTTCGACACTCCAACTCCCAGTATCTGAAACCTGCACCAAAATGTGTTTTTCTCATTTCGTTATTCTGGCATTTTGACATTCCTGTGGTGAAGTGTTTCGACTCTCCAATTCCCGGTATCTGAAACCTGCACCAAAAGGTGTTTTTCACATTTAGACATTCCTATGGTGAAGTGTTTCAACACTCCAACTCCCGGTATCCGAAACTTGCACCAAAAGGTGTTTTTTTCATTTCGGCATTCTGACATTTCGACATTCCTATGGTGAAGTGTTTTGACACTTGACTCCTCCAACTCCCGATATCGAAAACTCTGAAATGGAGTTTAGCTTATGATACTCGAAATGGAGTTTAGCTTCTGATCTTGCCATGCGATCATCGTTGTGCTACTGGTCGTGATATTTTCCATAAATGACAAACATGCATACTCTACGTCTGTTTGAAAACATGCTTTAGCTTTTGATACCCGAAATGGAGTTTAGCTTCTGATCTTTCCATGCGATCATCGTTGTGCTTCTGGTCATGATCTTTGCCATCAATGAAAAACATGCATATTCTACCTCTGTCTGAAAACATGCCAACAATCCCTTTTTCTGATCAGTTCTGATGACCTTTGGGATGGGGATATCATTATCTATCTCCAAACTCAGACTTTCCAACCCAATTTTTCTAGCACTGACCGTCTTCACATACGTTACCAAGCCTGTCAGTACATTATCCTCAATGACACTCTTTATCACCGTGGGGTTGACTTTGTTTTTCGACGATGTCTCACCTATGATGAAGCTGAGAAAGCTTTGAATGACTGAACCTCTAAAGCATGTGGTGGTCACATGTCTGGGTATGCTACTTCCCAAAAGATCTTACGAGAAGGGTATTTTTTCCCTTCTTTATTCAAAGTCTGTATTATTGCTGTCCAAAAATGCCATGCTTTCCAAACATACAAGAACAAGATAAGATCACATCCTGCTCCTTTACACCTTGTATTTTCCATTGGACCTTTCGCGAAATGGGGCATTGATTTCATGACCTGTAACCCTCACTTGGTAAGGGGGCATGAATACATTATCGTAGCCGTGGATTATTTCACAAAATGGCTCGAGGCGATGCATACTTTCAACAATACCGAGAAAAATGAAGCCCTTTTCATATTTAATCATATTATTACTCGATTCAGGATCCCACAAGCTATCGTTACTGATCACCGTATCCATTTTCGAAACATTATGATGTCTAAACCTATCGACAAGTTGGGTATTCGACATTAAAACTCAACCCCCTACTATCCATAGGCCAACGACCAATTTGAAGCAATAAATAAGATCCTTATCACTATGCTTCATCGGATAATAGGAATCCATAAGACCACCTGGAAAACGATGTTGTTTTCGACATTATGGGCCCATCAGACATCTATGAAGTCCACTATGGTATTTACCCCCTTTCAACTAGTCTATGACATTGAAGTTATTCTCCTGATTGAATGTGAAATACCATCTTTGAAGCTAGCCATCGAACTTCTCCTGAACACCTCTGTTGAAGAGGAAAATCTATTGTATCCTATGCAATTGGATGAGATCCGTCGTGATGCCACCCTAGTTATTGAAAACTAGAAGAAACACGTAAAATCATAATATGACAAGCATGCCAATCCACATGTTTTCTCTGAGGGAGATCTAGTTCTCCTTTATGAACAAGATTGTGATATGCTAGGAGCCTAAAAATTTGAAGCTATGTGGCATGGTCCATATATCGTTAAATGAGTTTTAGAGAAGGGAGCTTATGATTTAGTAGATTATGATGGCATTCCTTTGAGTGAACCCATAAATGGGATTTACCTTAAGAAGTACTATGCTTAGACTATCTCTGCATGAGTTCTTGTACTTTTACTGTACCATACTCTTGTATGTTACTTTTGTGTGTTTTTCATTATTTGGTTTCGACCCCCAACTGCTTACCTTGCGTTGTGCTTGGTTTCCAGATGTCTACGTCTTCTCTACTCTATATTGGCTTCACCGATGGTTCTAGCTGTAGTACTTAGAACCTAGCTTCTACTACTTGGGCAATCTATGCACCCACCAACGAACTTATCAGTTTACAAGGTGTTTTCCTTGGTCGTGCAACCAATAATATTGCAGAATATAGCACAGTCATTGAATTATTGAACGATTCTATCTCACTTGGGATTCATCACTTCGTTGTATGACTTGATTCGCAGCTAGTAGTACTCTAGTTAAGTAATGTCTACACTATCCAAAGTACTACTTTGTTATAGGTAATTCTACGGATTCGCCTCTTGGAACATTATTTTGATTATATTGAATATCAACACATTCCTAGATGTCTAAATACATTAACTAATGCTCTAGCTAATTATGTGTTAAAAAAACATTTGAGACATTTATAAATCCAATCACACATTACACATTGTATATAAAGGAAGATTAAGCTGGTAGAAACCTCATGTATATATATAATGATTTTTTTTTACAAAAAGTGTTTTCCATCCAACGACCAAAATATCAAAATATAGAGCCCATGGCTCTTACAAAATAACATCATGGATGTCGCTTGCGATAACACACTATTGCCCATGCTACCCTGCGAAGTAACCGACTAAGTGAGCCAGACATGCCTACAGTATGGTGTTGATAACACCTTGGGACATCCTTGATTGACATGTCATGGATGCCTGCTGTCAAGCCTTCTAAGTTTTTCTCCATCACCTCGTAGTCGTCGGAATCCCACCCTGCTACCACATGTGCCTCTCCTCGCCTCTGAATCAGAGATTGTCTCGGAGGTTGATGCGGCCCTACATCTACATAGTCAAAGTCTCGGATTAGTATTTAGATTGAAAACATAAGAAACATCTAATATCCTAAAAAAAACCACAAAACACTATAAAGAACAAAATGTCTTTCTCACCTAGATCTCCCCACTGAAATCCCTCAGGGAGAGCCAAGTCGAGATCACCCCGAAATTCCAGGCCAACATACACATAATCATCAATCATCAAGATTTGGGGCCTTAACCAGTAAAAAATTTCACCATTTTACTTGATGATAGGGCCCGCTACGTGTCAAGCCATAAGGTCACATCATCATTTCATTCTTGGGTCTTGTGGGGCTAGTATGCCCCACTCTACCTGTAGCCGCAAATGAGGGACTCTTTCTAAGAATAAAGACACCAAAATGGACCCATACCCAAACTGCTTTGGGTCTCCTCTCTTGCTTTTAGTGAGTTGTGTCTTCATACACCGGAGCACACCGTCACACCAATTAAATACTTGAGGTTCAGACATTCAATGGCATATTGAAAATAACTCTGGAGAGCCATGTGCAGTGACACACTTCCTTCCATCTGTGCAATGGTGAAAAAAATGGTTCCGAGAGTCAGATCTCTCACACCTTGGATAGCCACTTTACCTTTGTGCCTTTTGACATCTGGTTCACAGTGCTGACGGATATACTTGCTCATCAACAAGCCACCACCTCGACCCCCTGTCAGACTCACACGTGCCCCACGACGGGATAGCCATGTTAGAAAGTAAATATACTCAACGTCCAAGGAGAGGACATGAACACCCACATGGAATACTTGTTGTTCTACATCCCACAGATGGACCAAACACTCTAATAGTCTCTGTTGGGCTCTCATGCCCTGGATTTTGAAAAAATAGGACACATTTCCAAAGAGCATCAATGGTTCCTGGATCATTCAAATCCATAGATTCATTATATTCATGTTCACGTTCTCTCCATTCCAACATTTTTGCAATCAAACACCTACATGGAATTAAGAGAGGACAGTTAGCACCCTTATCCATATTTTTTGGAATTCTTTTTGGTTCAACACTTGCTTTTCTTTTTCGGTTTTCGGCCACCACAACTGAGCTTCAGTTACAGTGTGGGACTTCCGCAGGCGAGCCATTGGGCACCTGTGAAAATTCTTGATTTCCGAAGGGCCCGATATTGGCCACCTGTGGCGGCCCCAACGCACACCTACCGACCTAAAAATCGCCCAAAAAATCATTTTTTGACCACAAAAAACAAATTTTAAACCATTGAAAAGGAAGAAGATGAAGGACTTACTGTTTTCACAAAAACCATTTGTTGATTGATTTCCCGTTCTCCTCGCAATTTCCCGCCGACATAAGGGGTGAAAAAGGGTTTTTTAGACAAGTTCTTGACCAAATAAAAATGAAATGGTAAAAAATAGCTCTTACTCTTATTTTTTTTTTTTTTTACCTTTTTTCATGATATTTTATATTATATAAATGTGTTTGGTTATCAACCCTAAAAAATAATAGTCTCGTGAGTGTCTTGTTTCTTGCAGGAAGAATACTAGAGTCCTAATTAATGGAGTATGGATCTTTGTTCCGTAATTTGTTTTCTCTTCGTTACACATATCGATACTTTTTAGGGCTTTTTTAGTAAAACCTCGAGTTCCCTCTTTGTTCATTCTCGTGGTCAAAAATTTATGAGAATGCAACCGAGTATACTTTTGTCATCCTTTAGTACTCATCTTGGTAATACAAAAAATGACACACATGGAGTACCATTTAAGCTCTTTTCACACTCCATAAAAATGAAAAGATTTCTGAGCGACCTTGTTCTGTTCACGCTCGTAAAATTATTTGAGTAAAATGTTCGATGGGTGATAGTTTATCACTTTTTCGGTCCTATTGAAATATTTTACGAAAAATCAAGTGAGAGAGTTCTCTTTAAAGTGTTTTTTAGACTCTATATAAAAAAAAAACCCGAGTTTTCTATATTTGGACTCGTTAAACAAACATTGAAAGACCCACATGGGATTGAACCACTCCTTCTTAGGGTTCCTTAAAAATACTTCGAGGGACTCATTTGAAGGATGAGCTTACATTAAAAGCATATGCTATCCTCCTCAAGCTTGCATAAAAATAAAGAGGTACTTGCTAGAAATGGTGGGGGAAAATTTGGGAAAGAGATGTGTTTCTGTACCTATGTTAGTGGCAATACTAGTCACTCTTGAACATGACACCCCTTTCATCATTTGAATCCGGGTTGGGAAATCCATTTGTCTCTGGTATGGCCTTTGTCGAATTCATATCTTGGGATGTCTTTGTGTCAATGCTTCCAAGATCAGTGTCGTGTCATTCATATGTTCAAGAGAAGTCCAAACAAGACCTCCTTCGAGTTGACCATCTGCATTGTCATTTCTTACCATGTTGGCCTTCCCTGTGTCAGTTTCGAATCATTTTCATACTTTGATCTACCCTTAATCTGTTACTTATTTCGTGTCACTGATGGGGGATACATCAAGGCCCTCCTTTGACGAGTTTTTTTCCTATCAAATTCAACTCATCATCCAGGAACAAGACTTAGAAATCGTTTAGTACCTTAGAGTCTGTATGCCTCAATGGCAGGTTTCTTCGCTCTCGACAGTTGATTCACATCTTTGGTCCCTGATCGAGAGATTTCATCGAGTGTTCGACTTCAAATCATTTATTCACATTCATTGGATTGTACTAAGGTACCTTGGGAGTCATTGACATCAATGGTGATTTCCCTCACACTTGTTAACGGTTTTCATCAATGACCGATAATCAAGTGGTTTCTACCATGTTCGACTTCAACACCTGTAATTGCATGGTTAGATTCATACTTACAGACAACGAGATTGAAGACCCTGGATCTTATCTTTTTGGCCCAAGTTGCGATGGATTATTTATGGTTTGAATTGACACACAGATCCACTTTGTATGTCTCTTGGCTGTGTCTGAATTTACCCTTTCTAATACATAGATCCACGGTGTACTTTTGGTGGCTATGTAGAATTTTGATGACATGGATCCAGGGTGTATGATTGGTGGCCATGCATTGCATTTATGATTTCAATCACTTATAATCTAAGCATGGGAATGCCTACCTCAGAAATGGTATAATTATATGCAGATGCTTGATTGTTTGCAGGTTCCTGATTGGTGCGCTCCTTGCTTCCGACACACACACACAAAGTATTTCGGCTGTCACATGTTCTAGCCTCATACTTTGGGGGGAATTTTGTTACACATTATTTTGGTCACTCTAATGATGACCCCATAGGCATGTGTTCATGCTTCCAAAACAATCTTTCACATGAGGAAAATGGCTGAGTTATTCCCCTGCAAGACACATTTTTAGAATGATGTCGTAGGATGACAGTGGTACACAGTGTGGAAATAAAGGATTTTTGCAGGCTGCTCTATGCCTGGCCTGCGGTATTTCCACATGTTGCTATATAGGCAGGGTGCGATGACGCTTGAAGCTAAGAAAAGGAAGAAGTTTCATGAAGTTTCTAGAAGGATAATCTTCTAGAATGTGAGGTGGCGTCCATATGGTTGTGATCTTACTAGATTTTATGATTTGGTGGGATCATCCTCATCTTAGTAACTACTTCATTTTCTCCTATATAATAATGGATTTCTCATGGAAAAGGCTAAGCAAGTTCAAGCAATATTGAGCAAAGAATAGGCTGAAGACTGTGTGAAGAATCCTAATACAATTGATGCTTGAGGCCTCCATTTGTCCATCGAGCTTTGCAGATTATCTTCATGCAAATTAAGATAAAGTGTATGTGTGTGTTGGAACAAAGGACCATTGAAAGGGAACTTGCGACATCAAGACACCTGGGTTGTATCTTCCACTTTTACTTAATATGATACAACGACATGTTTCTTTCCCATAAAATCATTAGTGTTTTATTACATGACTCCTTAATCACATGTTTAGGTTTCCATTGAATCTATAATTTTTTCTTTCACTTTGGTTGGTTTGTGTCATTATAGATCTTACCTCACAAGAGCACCGGAGCGAAGCACAGACAACAAAGATATAAGGAAGCGATATATAAAGGCATGTCATACACTCCTTCTTTGGTGATAAATGCAAAGGTAACAACCTAGGGAAAGCTTCATGTCTTGTCTTGTTTTGTTCTAGATCCAGGTGGATCTAGGGAGATTAGTTTATGTCCGCATTCACCAATTTATCCAATAACAGTTCCCACTAGTTAGAGGGTCAAATCACTAAAAACAATCTTCAAAATATCGGGTTTCAGGGTTTCACAGACCTAACAGTCCAACATATAAAGAGTCTCAATGTCCCGACATGCTAAAGCACAAAACTATGATAAGTTTTAAGCCATGTTAATTAAGGCGGTAAAAGTGATTAGTACTAACTAATCACATCACAACTTCGTGATTCGGGGATCCTGCCTCGAGCGACCACAAAAATTCTGATATACAAAATTTTGAAACTAGCTTAAAATTAAACCAGGTTAATTAAACAATTAATAATGATTAATGATAATTAAATCATATCGCAATTTCACGTTTCGGAAATCCTGTCTTGAATGACAACTTGAAATCCTGATACCCAAAGTCACGAAACCCTTAACTAATCATGATTAATTAAAAGGTTAAACTCGATTAATATTAATTGATCAAAACATGATCTCACGATTCGGGGATCATAACTTGAAAAGAAATAAGATCAGCCAGGACTCCAAACCCCAAAATGGATTAAGGTTAAACACAATTAATTAACAAGATAAAGCTTGATCTATTAACACCTTAAATAGTCGTATCTCCTGTAAAGTTTATGTTGGTTTGAAATGCGGGTAAATTCAAATGATCTCTATGCTTTTCCTAGATCACAAAATATCGACCATTAATAACATTAATAGCTGATTTAGGGAAATGATTTCAAATAAGATCCTGATTTATCGCCCAAATCTTTTGATTAATGGAATTAAGCACGTTTTCAGAAAATATCTACGCAGATTGATATGTTTAAGGAAAAGAAGATTTTTTCATTTTCTGAATTACATTCTCGTTTTCATGGAGCTTGCCTAACGAGATACTCAATCCTATGTGTTTTCTATGAAAAATAGTAGGTTTTCTTTTTAGAACTGCTACCATGCTACCACAAAAAGTAGCCAAAGTGACTAGTGAGGGTTCAGGCTAGAGTTCAGAGGTTATCTCTGATACCTCACCCAGAAGTATAAACACAGTTAAAAATTGGATGAATGTATTCAACATCCTGTAGTACGAATTGGTAAACTACCCCGATGATTCGAGTGACAACGAAAAGGAAGACTTATCTATCAAATACAAAACCATTTCTCAGGGAGAGATGCATAAGGTAGCAACAAGGCCGAGTCTTTTACCCTATAGTGACATGATTAAATGGGAACTAGATCATGTGGATATACCAACTATAACTATTTTCAATTCTCAGAAGGTGGTTGTTAGGTCATTTCAGCCGGAACACATACATGTGATGTATAAGTTGTCTCTAACATCAAACTTCACTTACAATACCAGTTTTCTAGAGAATTTCAGCAAGAAGGAGTGTGATCAATATGGGAAAAATCCTTCGGATTTGATCAAGGAGATGTATAAGCTGTCTCTAACATCAAACTTAACTTACAATACCAGTTTTCTAGAGAATTTCAGCAAGAAGGAGTGTGATCAATATGGGAAAAAGCTTTTGGATTTGATAAAGGATTAGTGCTCATGCCCCGAAAATTTAAGAGATGATTATCACGACATATACTCAATCTCGTCATTGCAACCACATTTCATGTATATAGCCATGATGATGTACAGACTTTATGGAAAAGAGAACACAACCAATTTATTTCTACCATGGGTACCCCTTATACACATAGTGGCAGAAGGTTATTCTTTCGACTGGGCCAAGATATTGTCGGATAGTCTGGCCAGTGAAATTACAGAATACTAGGAAAATAAAGCTAAGGGGAAATCAACTTCATTTTTTATGTCAGCTTATATTATGGATGCCATCTGTTTCATGATGCCTTTCCTACTGATGGGCTGGAGATGGAATCCAGATAGCACATAACCAATTCATATTTATCATTCAAAACCCTGGGAAGACAAGGCAAAATATTTCTTTTATGAAATCTGTAATTGGGTAGCAGTGCCAATACACATTTCTATTTTTGATCACCCACCTCCTAGAATTTCAGATACAGTCGTGGCTAACCTGGATAAAGTGGTAGACTTTTATATCGAGGAACACTTCTCTTACATCAAAGTGTTCAGTTGTTAAGTTCCCTCATACACTTTACCACAATTTTTACCAGACCGACTAGTGTACCGTGAGGTCGCACAAAAAACTGTACTCGGCGGGATTAGCAAAGAACTCAAAGTTGTGCAACAAAAGGTATGGCCATATTTTCCCTTATAGATTGGTGTATTTTCTTTATTGGATTTCGGCCACTCCAGAGTGGAAGCTACAACATTAGAAGAAATAAAGATGGTTAGAATCAAATTTAATAAGCACAACCCACAGAAGGTTGTGGGTAACCATATGGCCAGTTGCAATCTTAAAAAGTATGAACATGAAGAATCCCCTCAGGACGAAGTGTTCCGAGGGGTGACATCTTACCAAGAAGTTTTGAGCTGAGTTCGATCCCTATCACCTGATAAAATGGTTGATTCTTACAACTTCCAAAAACACTGAAGAAGTGGTCTTCCAAAAGTATTACAAGGGGAAAACCCGATGGCTCCTGCTACACAGAAAACAGAGACCAAGAATCTAGAAGTCGGAAGCTCTAGCAAACAAGAAGCCACAAAAGAATCAGAGAAGTTTGAGATCTCAACTTCGAAAAAAGATATCTCGGTGATAGAGGTATCTGATGACCAGGCCAAAGATCAACCATATACATTCACAAAGAAAGGAGAATATAGGCCACTATCTTCACGAGATAAATCAACTATAGATGAAACTGGAAAACAATTATCCACAGAAATCGACAACCCCATTCAAAGTGTCACGCTGTTATAGTCCACTAGAAAAAACCCCAATACAGAGGTAATACTTATAGGAGATCTCACACCCATCTTTATTGAATAGATACCTCCCTCTGATTTCTTTTTCAGTAATAAAAGTAAAGTTGTGGTGAAGAAAGAAATGCACCAGAAAGAGGGTGCAATGATAAACAAACACAGAGTATTATTGGATGGATAGAGTTTGGAAGATGAATATTTTTCTACAGAGGTAGCCAACTCTTTGGGAGATTTTGCAACATCTAACCTATTCTTAGTCGATAACCTAAAAGAAAGACTGAAGCAGAGAAATTAGATGATAAGTTAGTTGCAAAATCAAACAAGGAATGCATAAAAGAATGTCAGAGAAGAAGTCAATAAAGGACTGGAATAGGCTAGAGCTAGTGATAAACAAGAAATCCAAATGCTCAAGTCCAGTCTTGAAGAGATGCATAAGAAGAGACAAGTGAGAGAAAGACAAACTATCCAAGAAGATGAGTTGATAAAATTATTGCAAGACAAGGTCAGTTCCACCGAGAAAATGGTTATGGATATAGCACTGTTTCAAGCTCAAGTGTTGGAGGTGCTAAAGAAACTGGAAATAGCTTAACACAGATTGCTCTCTAAAGTAAAAATCGTCCAAAATCATTCTCAGGTGATGGATGAAGCATTAAGTTATATTTTTTTAAGAGAGAGGGAGGCTATTGTTTCCTGAACTACCTTCCAAGAAGCGGTTATATCATCGACAAAAGAAGGGAGAGCTATGGAATCTGGGTTGTCTATTTCAGAGAAAACTAGAGGTGATATTATACTAAATACTTGGGAGTCAAACATAGCCGAAGGTAGGAAAATGGCGAAGGAATTGAAAGAATCTTGCGAATAAGTTTTTTGTTCACTTAACAAAGAATTATTAGACTTCGATAAAGAAGATAGTGCTGGAACACTATGCCAACTTAATATAGCCAAACATCATCTTGACATTAAAATAAATATGGAAGAAGCACAAACTGAAATATCACAGATAAAACAGGTTGATGTCGCTCAAATAGATAGATGGTTAGTGAAGCCTTACCTACAACTGCAGTCTATTATTTTATAGGATGGATGAATAGAAGTGAGATTGCCTCAACTGGAAAAGAAATTATACATTTTTTAGGCTAATAACTTAACGGGGTCTTTCGGGTTGGTAGCCGAATTTGTGGGTAGGTGCATCAAATGTATTGAGAAGGGAAAAGGTAGTACCTATGGAAACAAATGAATACAGTTCCTGTACATTATCTATTTTGGAGCTAGAAGACAGGAAAGGAAAATGTTCATGCCAACATAACAAGAAGATCAAGAAGATTGCAAATGAAGCGTTTTAGTTTCCATATTTTGTAATTTTAATTATTCTAAAGATAGAAGAATTCCAACCGTTTGAGGTTGGGAAATTTTGTATAAATGCATATTCGAAATAATGTACCAGGGCTGCTTCTTGCCGGTTGTAATTGAGAAAAATCTCCTCATTGAGGATTAATACAAGTGTAGACCAAAGATTCCACATTTCGTCTAGTTTGAGTTTTGTGTTCTTCTGTCTTTCCACATTCCAACATCATTTATATACTTCTTTGATGAATGCCAAATCACAATTTAGTACAACATCTACTATGGTTATGTTTTATTCAGTTATCTGATAACAAACAACTTTTCCTCTATATTGGCTATTAGCAAATACAAGACCTGTGAGTAATTAGATTACTATATTTTATGCTTCATTATAGGTTACATTATCCATTTTCTTCTTCTGTAACAAAGTAAGATTCTTCTGTATTTGATGCCTTGCTTTGTCCTACATCTTGATGTTTTTGTCTCATTACATCCTATATTTTTAAATTTAACTCAGACACGAAAAACGACCTCTGAGTTGTTATACTATTAATTCATTTTAAGGATTTTTTCTCACATATCTGAGATAGAAAAAACAACTTTTAAACTTTCCTTATTTCCTGATGCCCGACATTGTGCTTTGAGTCTTAAGTACACACTTAGTAACAACATCTTTTTGGTGTTGTTGCCGGGGATGGAGAAACAAAGTGATTTTTCCCTGGGAGAATGACATTGGCAAGTTTCTCTCTTTGGTAGTGAACAAAGATTGAATACATTATAAGGCTTAATTTTTTATTTTTCACTTGGTGACTCCACAATTAATAAACTGGCATTCGATCGAAGTAATACCAGACAAAACCCTGATGATAGGCAGACCACACCTGTTTCTAACCCTGAAAAGTTTTTAAAACCAAGGGGATACCTTAAGCAAACCACTACGTCCACAAGTAAAGTTTACCAACCTAAACCCACATAGTCTAATGCTAAGGTTCCACTCGAACCGTTAAATCCACAAGAAGTTTCCACCCAAATCCTTTTTAGAGAAATATCGGTTGATAGAATTGAAGCTGAAATCATAAACCCCAAATTGGTTTTATCCGAGATAAAGGCCGAAACCGATTCAACTATCCCTTTTTCTAATAAAGGTAAAGGGATCATATTGATACTTTCTTCGATCGATATTCCATCAGTTCCAAAAGTAAAGAGTCCAACTTCCCGAAGTATTTAAGAATATATCTTACATTCTGATTTGACTCCCACTGGTTCTCCCATTTATATATCTTGCAAGTCTGAAGAACCTAGTCCTCGTCTCTCGTTTCCCTACTTTTCAGTTTTTCTGTCTCCTGACGGTTAGTTCTCGGAACCTATTTCATGTCATCCTAAAGTAACTAAAAGGTCACTACACATCTTTGAAAACCCCCTTTACAATCTCCAAGTCTCATCCCCTATATTACCAATGGCTATAGCCAGTGGAGGTGGTGTCGGAGGTGGTGTCGGAGGTGGAGGAGGACATGGTGTAGGAAGAGGAGGAGGTGTTCAAGGACCACCCCCACATCCTAGGATATTCGCTAAAGTAGCTTCTAGATATGCTCCTTTGGTCCTCCCATTTCCCCTCCACAACTTACCCAAAAACTATATGAAAAATCTTCCAAAATTCACAGGAGAGGGAGACCTAACCACGACTGAACATATAAATTTCTTTGATCAATTTGCCAATATCCTCGGCCTCGAGCACGAAGATGTATATTGAAGGCTCCTAGTCCAAAATTTCGAAGGGCAGGTGAAAACCTGGTTCCAAGGACTACCGACAGGTTCAATAGGATCATATGACGAGTTAGAAAGTGCCTTTCTCAGACAACGGGGAGAGAGAAAAGATCACCTTTATTATTTAACCGAATTTGGAGCTTTAAGAAAGAAAAATTCAGAAACAGTTCTTGAATTCACACAAAGATTTAATAAATTATATAACAAGATCCCAACTGAGGTTAAACCTTCCCAACCTGCAACAAAAGTAACTTTTGCCGGGGCTTTTGAGCCCGATTTTTCTCTATTATTGAGAGAAAGGAGAGTTGTTGACCTTACTATAATTCAATATGATGTTGTAGATATTGAGTCAAATATGATGGCATTGGGAAAGTTAAAAACTAAAGTCGAAATGAGAAATAAAGAGACTAGACGATTTAGAGAACAAGTAGGAGCCTCTGGATCTGGGAGGTCTTCAGAAGATAAGATGGATGATATGGAAAAAACAATTAAAGAATTATCAAACAAATTTTCAAAGATGGAACTGGATCAATCTAAAGCAGATCAATTCGCTAGAAAATATTTCAGGAGAAAACCTAACTCCCAAATACAACAAAGACCAATTAAAAATGAAGATCAAAAGATTCAAAATCCCTTAATTTTTTTTTTTTTATTGGAGGAGATGACATACAAGAGTTTGAGGAGTTAGAGGAAGATATGAATAATCTTGGTGATGACTATCAACAACCTCATCTGACGAGACGAGATTATGAAAGTTCTTTAAACACAGAACACTGCTCTAATAATGATGAAAGCGTAAATATCACATAAGATTCTGCTTATCAAGGAATCATCAATAATATAATGGACAAGCTCCAACAAAAGTATAATTTGAGGCCTGGAAATAGAAATATGACAACTGCCCAACCGAAGAAAATCTTGTTGAGAGGGGAAGCGGACGAGGCAGCTCCCAAAGTTGTTGGAAGACAGACCGTTAAAACAAAGGTCACTGACACACAATATGTGAAGACAAAAACAAAGAGACACCAGCTGTTAACACAAGAACAACGGATATTCCTATGACTAAAACACAGACTATCAAAGTAAAAGAAGTTGAATCACAAACTCTCAAAACAAAAATAGTTGAAACACAGACTGCGGAAGAAAAAACAGCTGAAACAAAAGCGACACATA
Organism: Picea sitchensis; assembly: GCA_010110895.2. NCBI lineage: Eukaryota > Viridiplantae > Streptophyta > Pinopsida > Pinales > Pinaceae > Picea > Picea sitchensis. The sequence continues at coordinate 9,935 of SNQJ01S0139589.1, read as the reverse complement.
CCAATAAATCAGAAATAAAGGAGATAGAGATCCAAACCAGAGAAACTGATAAAACAACTGGAAATTTCAGTCGAGAAAACGTGATTAATAAGATCAAGATTCCTGTACCTCTGGTAGAATTGGCAAAAAACCCTACATACATAAATCAAATTGCCAAATTGATAAATTTTCCGGATATTGAAATTCAAGCCAACATTATAAATTTAGAAGATGATAAACTGAATATAGTGTTTGGTTTGCGCTTTGAAGGTACCAGGGATTCTGTCACTCTTTTCTACATTACACTAACTATGCATGATCATCTACTCCATAATTGCATGTTGGATTCTGGAGCCTCCCACAATGTGATGCCCAAAGCTATTATAGATAGACTTGGTCTTGAAATTACCAGACCATACATAGATGTTTATTATTTTGATTCAAGAAAAGTTAAATGTTTGGGTATGATTAAAGATTTAGTGGTCAATCTTGCACGGATCCCTGTAAAAAGTGTTCTAATGGATGTGGTTGTTGCTGATATCCCTCTGAAGTATGGTATGTTGTTATCCAGGTCTTGGGATGCTAAGCTTGGAGGATCCCTTCAACTTGACATGACATACGCTACAATCCCAATCTTCCACGGATAGTTCACCCACCTGTATAGAGAAACAAGACTGACATATACAGTAAGTGATCGACTGAACCCGAATAATTATCTTGTGTATGTCATAGATCATGATTTAGGAAAATGTATACTATCGATCGATGATGATTTAGAAGAATGTATAGAAGAAAATTATACAGAAAAAGAAAAAATACAAAAAAAAAATGAAAATGTAAATAAGATTGGAGTTTGGAAAATGTATTTTGATGGTGCTTCGTCATGTGAAGGAGCAGGAGTTGGAGTGTTTTTTGTGGCACCTGGGGATGAGTTTATTATTCCTTTCTCTTATAGATTATAGTGGGATATTGATTTCACCAATAATGTATGTGAATATGAAGTCTTGGTCTTGGGATTAGAAGTTGCCAGGAAGCTGAAAATTGAAAACCTGATAGTTTATGGTGATGTGGAATTGATCCTAAAATAGATAAAGCAACAGTACTAGGTCAAACACCCAAGGTTGATATCCTACAAAAATTGTGCCTGAGATCTGATTGAGAATTTTTTATCATCGTTTAATATCCACCACATTCCTAGAGTTGTAAATCAACAGGCAGATTCCTTGGCCAAAGCCGCTGCAACGTTTGTACCTCCTACTGTCCTCAAACTAAAATATCATATAGAAATGAGGCTTAGACCATCAATACCAAACAATATATAACACTAGAAGGTATTTGAAGATGATGAGAAAATCAGACAATTCTTAGAAATGGTGGATGAATTTGTTAAAACCCATATTGATCAGGAAAATCAGAATGATCATGTTTGGATTATGCAAGAAGGTGAAGATCCTCAGGATTTTTGAGAAAAGATCTCAAATCACCGCATGGTTGTACTAAAAAACAATCAGATCCCTAAGGGTCTGATTCCTCTGGAGAGATTATTCAATCGTGACGACATTCCCTTAAAGTCTACTTTATAGCCTCAACCTGAAGAGGTTGAAGACTGTGATATAGGCACCAAGGAAATTCCTAAGCTGGTAAAAATATCTAAATACCTCCCCCCTGAAGTAAAAAGAAAATATGTTGAATTGCTCAAACAATACAAGGACGTTTTTGCCTGGTACTATGATGAATTAAGAACTTATGATACCACTGTAATTGAACACAAGATTCCTCTGAAGCAGGGTGTTAAACCGTTCAGGCATAAGCTTAGACAAATAAATCCTATACTACTGCCTGTAATAGAAAAGGAGGTAAAGAAACTCCTGGATGCTAAAATCATTGTTCCACTCAGATACTTAGAATGTGTAGCCAATCTAGTACCAGTAAGAAAGAAGAACGGTGAAATCAAACTGTGTGTAGATTTAAGAAATTTAAACAAATCATCCCTCAAATATAATTATCCATTACCTAAAATGGATCATGCATTGGAAAAAGTGGTTGGGGAAAACAGAATGTCCATGATTGATGGCTTTTTGGGATATAATCAAATTGCAGTCCACGAGAATGATAAAGAAAAAACCGTGTTCACCACCCCATGGGGTACCTTTATGTATGACAAAATGCCATTTGGTTTGATGAACGCAGGTGCCACTTTCCAACGAGCTATGGACATCGCCTTTGTCGACGAAAGAGATAAGTTCGTTTTCATTTATCTTGATGATCTAACCGTATTTTCTAAATCTGACGCAGAACACCTGTTACACCTCAAACAAACGTTTGAGAAATGTCGCAAATTCGGTTTGTCTTTAAACCCCAAGAAATCTCACTTTGCAATGTATGAAGGTAAACTCTTGGGCCATATAGTATCTCAAGATGGAATTATAATCGACCCGAAAAGGGTTGAGGCTATAGATACTATCAATATTCCTAGAAATAGAAAAGAGATTCAGTCATTTTTAGGAAAAAATAATTTTTTAAGAAGATTTATCCCAAATTTCACTGAAATTATGAAATTGATTACATATATGCTTAAGAAAGAATTTGAGGTTAAATGGACGAATGAAGCCAAAGTGTCATTTGAATGCATCAATAAGGTCATAGGTGAAGCACCGGTGCTGGCAAGCCCAGATTATCTGAAATAATTCTTAATTTTCTAATTCGCATCTGAACACACAATTGCTACAGTACTCCTTCAGAAGAATGAAGAAGGGTTCGAACAACCAATATCTTTCTTCAGTAAAATCCTTAGAGACACAGAGCTGAGATATGATATAATGGAAAATAAGTCCTATGCAATGGTGAAGGCCCTAAAGGATTTCGGGACCTACATACTACATTCTAAAATGATTGCATATGTACCCACCAGTTCTGTTAAAGATATATTGGTTCAACCCGATAGTGACGGAAGGAGGGGCTGATGGCTTGCTAAAATTCAAGAATTTGATCTGGAGGTGAAACCGACAAAGCTCGTCAAAGGACAAGGTTTAGCTAAGTTACTAGCCAAATCTAATTTCAGAGCGCTTGGAATAAATAACCTGCAAGAGTGCGAAGGATTTCTGGACATAGACGAATTCGATGATCAAATACCCACAACTCAAATCGAGGAGAAGTTCTCTTCTTCAGCTTGGTATAAAGATATAGTCTATTACCTTCTAACTCTGTAGTTCCCAGGCGATATGACTCCTTCTAAAGCTAGAACGTTAAAATTGCATGCAGTAAAATATTGTATCATGGATAGACATTTATATTGGAAGGATCCTCTAGGATTTTTACTGAGCTATTTGGTAGAATTCGAAACAACGAGAGTTATAAATGAATTTCATGAAGGAGTGTGTGGAGGTCATCATGAATGGAGAGAAACGACCTATAAAATTATGAGAGAAGGATATTATTGGCCTAAATTATTTGTTGATGTGAATGCCAAAGTTAGATTATGTAATCCCTGCCAGCTATTTTCAAGCAAGCAGAAGCTTCTAGCATTACCTTTGGTCCCAGTTAAACCAGAAGCCCTGTTTCAACAATGGGGGCTGGATTTTATTGATGAAATCAATACACACTCTAGCGCAAAACACAAGTGGACCCTAACCGCTACGGATTATTTCACCAAGTGGGTAGAAGTCATTTCGACCAAAAATTCTACAGACTCGGTGGTGATAAAATTCTTGGAGGAAAACATTTTATCCAGATTTGGCTGCCCTCAGAAGATAATTACAGATAATGCCCATGCATTTAAATCTATGGTGATGGTCAGTTTTTTCCAAAAGTACAATATTGTACTGGGCTATTCCACAATGTATTATCCCCATGGAAATGGATTAGCTAAATCATGAAATAAAATCTTGATCACCATAATTAAGAAAGTGTTGAATGAAAATAAGAAGGCCTAGCATGTACATTTTAAATATGCTTTGTGGGCGAATCGAATAGGCACCAAAAAATCGATCGGGACATCCCCTTTTCAAATGGTGTACGGGACTGACGTGGTATTACCCATAAATATGGATCTGCCTGTAATGAAACTCTGGCAAGATGAAAAGGAAGAGCCAAATCATGTCACCAGAAGAATAAATCAACTGATTGAAGTCCAGCAAAATAGGGTTGAAGTAGATGAAAAACTTCAGAAGTATCAAGATAACATGAAAACCTTGTTTGACCAAAAAGCTAAATATAGGTAATTCCTCCCAGGTGACCTGGTTTTGAGGTGGGATGCTAGAAAGGAAGACTCAGGAAAGCATGGAAAATTCATCCATATCTGGTGTGGACCTTTCAAAGTCACAACTTCTGAAGGAAATAATTCATTTTTGTTAGAAAATCTAGATGGTAAAATCCTCAACGCTCCTATCAACGGGCGTTACCTAAAGAATTTTATGCAATAATCGGTTTCCAAACCCTCACTGTACATACTGGTTTGTTTTCTTTGTTTTGATTCGCAGTTTTTCAGTTTTTCGATAAGTTTTTACTTTCACTGTAAATAAAACTAGGTTAGTTGATTTCATAAAAACAAAAAATATAAAAATAAGTAACATACAGAGTTTTGTTTGTGTAAGTTCCTGACATCTTTCATATTACTGTCATGCAGGATACTTGTCGATAGCCGAGATATCAGAGACATTAGAAACCAACCTTCATGTATTAGAACATTGGTTCTCACTCGAAACAGGTCACAAATAAATAATTTACTTGGGTGAAAATATAAGAGTGAATCTAAGGTATGAGCTTCTACCCTGTTTAAATTCCCAAAGAAATATCATTTAGTATGACATAGGTCTCATATGTAGAAATATTATCACCTAATCTATAACTAGAGGAATGGAAAGTATGCCTTAAGTTATCAAGAGTTTCCTTTGGATAAAATAAAAAGTCAAATAAAACCTGAAATAAAAAGTAGTCAGTAAGAAGACCTTAAAGAAAAAGTTTCAAGAATCGAGTATAAAATTTGCATGGGAGTAACCATACTTATAACAGAACATATGAATCCTTCATTCTTTCCCCCCACTCATTTTCAAGGTTGTATTTTCATGTGGTTCTTGATATCATCCCATGGTCTTCACAGAGGAAAAAGGGTCTCACCTTAACTTTGAAAACTCATATACGAATTTTCAAAACGAGAATAGGTAAAAAATTCTTATAATTCCTCTAACTTCAATTGAACAAAAAAGTATGTCTAGGCTAATCCTAACTCTCTTAGCCCTTCTAACAGGTTTAAATTGATTTGTTTCACTCAAGAAAAGTCCCTGGAAAATAAAAACTCCCCATGAGAATTTCCCTATAGGCGAAGGTGGTTTGAAGGTCAAAGGAGGATTAGTCCGGAGTAATCAAAGTGAGTTAATAGGCTTATATTGTTAAATTATAAACATATATCATCCCTGGTATATTGTATACAAATTGATTTCCTTGACTTCATGTTTTAAAAATATAAGACTGATGGTGAAAGGAAATTCATAAAATGATTGCCCCCATCTGGTCCAATATAGATGATGAAAGAAAATTCATTAAATGATTTGCCCTCATCTCAACATTTAAATGCAAAATTACTAATTGAAGTGGTGAAAGGAAATTCAATGTGGGAAATTAGATAACTTCATCGGGGTACTGAGCAGGCTCACTGGCAGTGAAGCAATGTCTATGATATCTACAACGCTGTTATACATGAATTATAATGTGCTCTGGTAACTAGTTCTTTTTTGACTAGATCTACATCCTAAGCTAACACAAGACTCCCTGATTAAAAACATTGAAATTACTTTACCTTGATGCAGACAAAATCAAACAAATCCTGGTAGAATGATTAAGGTTGTTTTGATTATCTTAAGCAAATCTGAAGTCAGTTTTAGGAAAAGGAAGCTACTGATAAGCCTAAACTCAAGATAAATGAATGATTAAGTTTTGAAGGTTTTCAGAGATAAGGATTAAATCTTAAGTATTTCTGTGTGACCTCTTTCGGAATGTGTTTCACTGAAATGAAATAATGACTCCATTTACCCAATAAAGGCACTTAGTCTATTGTTCTTCTCATCCCACAGGGATACGAGATCCCTAGATGGAGCCTATGTTGAAACATTTATTTTTTCTAAGCTTTAGACTTAAACAGGTTTAATTCTCGTTAAATAAAGACAAACACGCACTTGGATATCACCATTGATGAGGTCTTCTATTTGACACAACGATCCTAAGTTCTTGAAAGTTATGGAGCCGCCCACTAGTTAAAGGGTCAAATTGCTAAAAACAATCTTCAAAATATCGGGTTTCTGGGTTTCACAGACCTAACAATCCAACATATAAAGAGTCTCAATGTCCCGAAATGCGAAATCATGAAACTACAATAAGTTTTAAGACATGTTAAATAAGGTGGTAAAAGCGATTATTACTAACTGATCACATCGCAACTTCACGATTTGGGGATCCTGCCTCGAGCGACCACCAAAATTCCGATATAGGAAATTGCGAAACTAACTTAAAATTAAACCAGGTTAATTAAACAATTAATAATGATTAACGATAATTAAATCATATCGCAATTTCGCGTTTCTGGAATCCTATCTTGAACGACAACTTGAAATCTTGATACCTGAAGTCGTGAAACCCTTAACTAATCACGATTAATTAAAAGGTTAAATTTGATTAATATTAATTGATCAAATCACGATCTCGCGATTCAAGGATCATAACTTGAAACGAAATAAGATCGCCTGGGACTCCAAACGCCGAAATGGATTAAGGTTAAACACAATTAATTAATAGGATAAAGCTTGATTTATTAACACCTTAAACAATCTTGTCTCCTGTAAAGTTTACATTGGTTTGAAATGCGGGTAAATTCAAATGATATCTATGCTTTTCCTAGATCACGAAATATCGACCATTAATGACATTAATAGATGATTTAGGGAACTAATTTCAAATAAGATCCTGATTTATCGCCCAAATATTTTGAATAAAGGAATTAAATGCGGTGTCAGAAAATATCTACGTAGATTGATATGCTTAAGGCAAAGAAGATTTTTTCATTTTTTGAATTACATTCTTGTTTTTAGAGAGCTTGCCTAATGAGATACTCAATCCTGTGTGTTTTCTACATACGTAAAGTCTTATTATTAATAATTTAAATTTATTAAGCCCCTTTAATTTATTACTCAAATCTTTAATGAGTCAATTAATTAATTAATTAATCATCAACAAAATGAACAATTAATTAATAATTAATTAATTAATATTATTAAGAAATAATCATTGTTTAACTAAAACATATTAGGACAGTGAGATTATCTAATTAATTATACTTAATAAACCCTATCCAACTATTTAACCAGGGTTGTTACAAATATGATCTAGCAAATAATATTTTTTCCCATCAATTGAAATCTTGATCCAACAAATAATTTAGTTGACCACACAATTAGTTTATGGTAAAGGGAACAATGGGGGACTCTCTCCAATGGGGGACTCTCTCCAAGTGTGTATGGACCATACAACTACGTACAACTTGTACAATGATAAAATCATACTTACCTATGCAAATTCGACTTCACTTCTACAAGTTTCGCCTCATGAAAAAATGGAATTGACTCGGGTAATGTCAATGCACTCAAAGAGGAAGCGTTACAACCCATAGAAGAGAGAAGAACACCCAACAACCAAATGAACTAATTTAAAAACTCTCTAATCTATTGCAATAGATCTAGAATGGTAGTTGTTGATCTCAAAATTCAAAGGGAATTGGATGGTGGTAATTTCAGAGCTATTGTAGTTAATTTGTCCATTGCCATGGATGAATTATATGCAATAATTAATATCAATGGAATTTGAAATCAATTTATAAGTAAGGGATATCTGAATTTATTATTATACAATTTGACATTTATCATCATAAACCGTTAACAAATCTAATGTCATAATTTCAAAAAAGGAACTGCTCCACAACATAGAGAAATTTACACACAAACATAGATTTTTCCCTGGAAACCCAAATGGGAAAACCAAATTTGAATTGTTGGTTGTGGAGCTTGATTATCTTCCTAATTCATATGCAGGTCAAAGAAACTACAAGATACACAATTCATGCCCCCCTGACCATGAGGGGGCCAATTTTTTAGTTTTTTTGCAATTCAAATATTGTAATTTTGTAGTTAGTCCGGACCGTTCAATATAAGGTTGCAGATCTGACGGTAGAAGTTATGTTAGAATTGTTTTCCCTAGAAGGAAACCCTCTTTAATGAGGGATTTTTTTTGCGATTGTGTGTTATGGAAAATATTGTATTCTAAGAGAGGAGACAATGAGAGAAATAAGAGGAAGTCACAATAGGTGTGTTGTAGGTTGTATCCCTTCATTTTGCTGGATAATAAAAAGGAAGGACCTGGAAATTTCTCTGGTGGACGTAGCCCACATTGGGTGAATCATGTATATATGTGTCTCTATTGTATTGTGTATATTCTATGTTTTATTTCTGCATTTGTTTTATTTTATTGCTCCGCGATCCTATTTTTCTAACATAAATGGGGTTCAATATCTTCATTCTAGCAATGTTTGGTTACAATGCATCCGATGCTCTTTTTGAATCATCCTCTCCTTGGTCCAAAAGAACTTTTGAGAGTGAAATTGATGAGAAAAATAGGGATAAATTGGGTAATTAGAAGGGCAATAAGTTGACCTTTCATTTCCCATTCCTCACTCTTTTCTCTCCTCTATTATTTTGTTATTTTTATTAAATTTTCATTTTTTTCTCTTTTTGTCTTATTCAATTTACATTGCATCGTATTTACATGGTTTAATAACCTTCATGAATTGTAGAAATAATATTACAAGGACTAAGTCTTACACCCATCATTGGTTAGGATCCAATTTGGATCATGCCTCCCCATTTACAGGCTTTTTGGTCTCTAAAATCTCAAGAAAACCAATCTAAATCATTGTAATTTTGTTTGCTTCTGTAGAACGTGACTCTGATGTTGGATCCAAGCAATACATATGAATTTAAATCTATCTTTGGCTCATGGCTCTGGCTACTAGATTTGGTCCCTAGCTATGGATTTGGCTCTTGTTGCTAGCTCACTTGTTCATGTAATGAAAAAGTCTGCTCACTGACTCATATCTCTAAGAAATCTCCAAATCCAAAATATAGAATCAACATCTATTCCCATCTCCCTCTCAGTATTGGAGACAATCCACATTGACAACTAATGAAGCCATGTAGAATGTTGGTGTATGTTCAATGTGACCCCAACAAGTTATGCCATCATGTATTAGGCCATTAAAAGGAAGTGTGGCATGCCTTCGCTTGCTAGGAATAGTTGTTTACCATAATGGAAACAACTCTTAGGCATAGACACATGCTTGTAAGCATGTCATGGGGTTCTCAAGAACTCCTCCCTCCAAGCTCATTGACCCTTGTGCATCAATATGTGGCACATATTCAAGAAGGAAAACTTATTTTGGAATATTGTAGGTAGAAAATGGAATGGGGATATCTTGGTGGTTAGTATCTACCCATTCCCCTCTTTGATGGTGATGCAGACCTTGTTGATTGAGGTTGGTTGTCATTGATGTCAACCCTTGAAGAAAGACCCATAGCACAAAGGTTTGGGTAATGGACCCAATATTGTTTGATGTAAATATGACTCATTATTGTTTTGTCATGGATGATAAGAAGTAAATATGGATGAACTCCAAAGTGGTCCCCTTATGGTGAAAGCCCACACGGGAAGATGCTTTGTGAAGTAAGAGAATCCATGCTTAATTGTGGAATAATGACATGAAGGAAAGTGAGTTTTTCAAGGAAACTATCCTATATGGATAGTGCTTGTCATGTCATTTCCAATGGTATGTGGAACGTCACATAATTCCTCACGGTTAGAGAGTTATGGCCATGAGAAGTTGGAGACCCCAGGTTTGGGTAATGGACCCAAGTTTGTTT
>SNQJ01S0139588.1:4281-25207 GCA_010110895.2 Picea sitchensis | reverse complement strand
AACAAAACTCATAAGCCTACAGCTTATTCAAAACTTGGCTCACCAGCCTATAGAACATATTTACAATTCATTGCATATAACATGATCTGCAACGGGGCTCGGCCTTGGGGACACTACACCAGGAGAGTAGATCTCTATTACAATAATATCCAACAGAAAACTTCTCATACCCTCTACTCCTATTTATACTAAATATGTCAATCAAAAGAACAATCTAGAGGAAGATCCTTCTAGAAGCATAAGCTTCTATTAGGTCTTGTTACATTTGAATTATTCTTCCTTATTGCTATGCCTTATTAATATTCACCTTTATTACATCGAAATATATTATTCTACCTACGTGAGGGGTTAGGTACCTAACAACATGTCTTTTAGCTTCAACTATTCCATGTGCAGAAAGTGTCTTCAAATTACCTTTAGTCAGAAAAAGGAGCTCACATTTTCTAACTCAAAGGTCAAGGGGGATGTCTCTTACTCTTCTAAGGTTTTTGTAACTTTTTTCTCGTCTTTATTCTAATATTTCTTCAATTTTCCCTTCTTCTCATCTTTCTTCATGTCTTTCTTCTCTTCGGTTTTCTCTATCATCCATGTCTGAAATTTTATCCTTTTCTTCAAGAGTATGCTTTTTAATTTTTTAGGTGCATAGTTGCTTTCTCTTTCTTTGAGTGATTGGTCCTTTGTATTCATATAGCTTCAATTCCCACCTTTCTCTTATGCTCTTATGCGCTTCTTATTCAACTAGTGTTTCCCAATACCTTTCCAGTTCTTCTCTAGTTCGAGCTGTTGTTATTGCAATATTGTATATCTAGTGCAGAATACTTTGTTGGTTATTCCATCCGATTTCTAACAGGGTTGGTTAGCCTAAGGCAAAGTCATATAATTTTATGGTCTAAAATCAACTTTATATCTTCAAGTTTGATCCCGAGTATGGTTGCAAAAAATGTGGACACTTGAATCCGTCAGGACCGAAACGACAATCTCACGAGGATATGAATCTGTCAGTGGTTTTAAATAGGTGGCACTCCTCTTTAGCTTATGATATTCTGTGTAATTTCAAATCAAGAATAATATGGGACCATATCACATAATATAGTCCCATCTTTAGTGCTCAAGAAAAATAAAAATCATGAAAAGTAAAAGAATATTTATAAAAGAGAATCCTTGAGAAGTGGAACAAGAATATCACACATAACAAATTACAAAAATTAAAAATTTCCTCACATCCATCATAGAAGAAATAAATATTTTGATCGCATTCAAAATAGAAGAAGATGGTCCATTCACATGAGATAAATTTTAAAGAGCAGTACTTATAGAGCTCAAGAGTTATAAAATATAGTCAAAATTGATCTCGAATTTGTTCTATGCGATTTCTCAAAAATAATAATGTTTGTTACAATGCATTGAAATAAAGGTGTTTGTCCCATGGACTGGGATTTAGGATTTCACGGGCCATAACTGAAACATGAACAAGAAATAATGAAGTAGGAAGAGGAGCATGGGAAGATCTCTAACAACAAAATCTAGAAAGAAGACAAAGAGGAAGTTTATCAGGATTCGGTTATACTTTTCTAGTTAAAGAAGAAGAATAATTGGATGAAAAACTCATAAAGGAAGAAGTATGTGATCAACATGGAATTAATATGATGCAATATCTTTGTTTTCTTTTCTCGTTGTTGTTTCTCTTGTACCCGTGCTTGTTATTAATAGATTGGAAGTTATAATTGCTTCTGCTGGTATTTTGGGAATTTTGGAAATTGCGTTGATTAACCATTCTTGAATATAATTTCTTAACCGGACAATGATCACTTCTTGTTTAAATTTAATATTAAACAAATCTTTTTTTATTTCCCTATGATCAATAGATACATTTTTCAAAGTATTCTCAATATCTTCATTTTTATTAGTATACTCAACAAGTCAACCGTCAGTATCATCATGTGTGAACTCAATCATAGTATTGCACTTTTCAGCTGATGCCTTTTTTAATTCTTCAATTTGATCTTCAAATTTTTATTGAGTCATGAGCATTGAATTTGAGATAAACTTAGGGTCTAATACTTTTATAGTGGTACCATCGATATCTAACTCAAGAGTGTTTTATAATTCTTGTGTTTTCCTTCTTGACAAATCAGCCAATTGAGTTAACAATCCCTTCAATACATTGATTCTTAAATTCCAGTAGGCTTGTAGTTGTTTGATGTGTCTCGGGGAAGGTAAATCTTCTTTCTTTTTCATCTACTCCATCATTTCTAAAACCTTTACTAAAAACATCACAACTCCATCTTTATAGAAACCTTCATCAATTTTCAGATCTATATTCAAATATTCTCTAGTGTTATGAATTATGAGGCCTATAGAGACAAAGATTTTTGCTAAATCCCATAACTCTAAAATCAAATATACTATTTTATTTATGTTCTCCTCGACAAAATGTCGAGCAGAAATAATCAATATTGCAATTCCTTTTACTCTAAAACTTGACTCTTGGGTTTCTTGAAAAAATTTCTCGGGACGAATAATGGCAATGAGGGAAGCCAAAATAGGTGGAGCCATGAGAGTTTCTTCCAATTCCTTAATTTTCTCTTTCAAATGAGCATTTTCTTCCTCCACATTGGAAATTGAAGAATCCAATGCCTCCCCTATAACTTTGTGAATGAACGAAAATCTAGAAGGAAACATGTTCTTTGTATGAATGGTAGACTGCAACTTTCCATTATTACTCTTCGTGGTTCTTTTAAAAACCAATTTCTTAGAATCTCTGTCAAATGAGACATTTTGTACAGAAAATGTATCTTCATCAGAAAATATCTTGTCCTAGACCATAAGTGTATAAATATGATTTACATATTCTCTAGTAGGTTCTTCTTCATCTGGGAAGGTGATATTATCAATATCCATCTCTAGGTCTATATTATCCAGTAATAAATCATGTTCAGGTGCATGTGTTTCTCCTCCCTCTTGCTATTAATTAGTTTTTTTTATTTTATTCTTTAACTTGTGGGGGTTCTCTAAGTTCCCCTCAGGAGGGTTTCTTTCTTGATCATCCACTGAATTATTTCTCTATCTTTTTCTTTGTTGCAATGTCTGGGGCTAAGGGTTTAGCTTAGGTAGAAAACTTCTTCAAGAAACAACAAGCGATTGAGAATTTTTCTCATTTGAAGGCTTACCTGTTTCCTTGTGATGTTCTGTGGTATTTATGATAGTTTCTATATTGCTAGAATCTATGTTAATGTCTTGAATATTAGGGTCATGGTTATGATTCTCCTCTTCTCCACATACAAATGATTTTATGAGTATAAGCTTGAGCCCAAATGAAATCAAATTATTGTAAAAAAGATGAATGGGGTCAAACCCCTTGATTTATTTTGCATATATCAAGTTAGAATTGTCGAAATAGGAAGCATATTCGTTGATCTTGGAAATTCCTCTCAGAATAATTTCACCAACTTTCCAAGGAAGAGGTATGAATTGATTTTTTCTTTTCTCTGAAAAGGTTTGAAACTAGAATCTATATTTTATAGCCATTTCAATAACAAACAATTTATCAAATACATAATAAAGAAGGAAAATGTGTTTTTCATTAGAATAAAACACCCTGAAGATATTCTAATCATCCATTCTTTCATGGATTCCTTTCAGATTCCATGATACAAAAGTAAACTAAGTGTTGGGGCAGATTGATGTATGGGTAAAGGGAACATAATACAAGTTCAATATTTTGGGAGTCTGCCAACCCATGAACATGGAGAAAACCACTAAGTATGGTAATCTTTATTCAACAAAGAAAAAGTGAAAATGGGATATGGAGGATTCATGAAGGAAACTGATAGAAGGGGAAGATAACATGTAAGAAAAGAAAAAGGGAAGATATAAATAAAGTGGAAGAAAAAAAATGGTTCAATAGTCACCATACATCGATACTTGTCTGTCTCCTCCAAAGTTTTCAACATCCACCAATCCTTTTCCTCCACTTGTGCCACCATCCATCGATACTTGTCCTTTTTCACATGTGTCACCATCCACCAATCCTTGTCCTTATCGTCACCCTACTCCACATTTATCACAATTTGTTTATGTTTTGGGCATTATGTTCACACCTAGTGTTCCACAACTTGATCCTAGCAGAGAGACATCTGAGAGGTTGTGGATCTCCTATGTGGTATGATGTTCAACCATGGAGTTGTACCTTTACTGGCTCAGAAGATATTACGGGAACCAAAGTTGTCTATGATATGGGATACCTTACCTCATGACATTTGCTGGGCCATTTTTTTCCATAAATCCTAGGTTTTGATATGACATCATGCTCCAACTAGAATTCTATAAGTAGAAGAAATAATGAAATGCATCCCACACCAACCGAAAGTCTGAAAGATGATGAAAGACACAATATCACAGGTGTAAAAGAAAGGAATACACGACGTGAAGAAGAAAGGATTTGATTTATTCAAGTGACTTTATCAAATACATGAAAATATAAATAATAGGGAAATTTAACAGGAAAAGGGTTAACAAAAGGGTTGATATTGTAGTTGTCGACATTGCTTGTTGTTATGATTATCCATAGTTGTTTCCCCGAGTCAGGATCTTGTTAGCATAGTGATGACTATATATTGTAATGGTTTTTTCCGGTATTGTTGTTGCATCTGCAATATGTTTTGATTCTGTAATGATTCATGAGGAGTTATATCTCACTACACGAGGCAATGTAGTGAAGATATGAATACTTTGGGAATTACTCTTTCAGATATGAATGTATGACATCTTTGTACTATTGCAAGTTAATGAAATGGTGTGATTTGGGGCACTAATAAATGGTCATTTGTCTATGCTATGAATGGATCTATGTTTCCATTGCATATTTGTGTCTTCTTATTCAGTTAATATTTTACCAGTGTCACAAATTAGCTTTAATTGTAAATCTATGAGCTTAACTATGGTATAAGTAGATATGATGTTGCACCCTTTATAACTTATTTAAGAATACAAGTCTTGGTTATTCTTTGGGTGATACCCCCTTCCCTTGTAGAAGGTTTAATATGCCAACATTTCTAGGCTACAATAATACTTATTTTTGGTAACTACCGAGAACCTTTGTCTCAATTTTGCGCCAACAAATGGTTTTATTTATGTGGCCAATCTTTAAAGGGATTTTCTAGAGAATGAATCATTATATATAAAAAATTTATGTTGAAAACTTGTGGGAAATGCACTTTGATGGATTCATAAGGAGGTTGAATTGTGGCACAAGAGATTTAGGTTTGTGAAGGATACTATTTTTTAATTGGAGCCTGCTAGTGAATAATACGAGAACTTTTGGGTTAAATTACCTAAATACTTATTTTAGTGGTTAGATCGGCTGGAAAAAGACCTAGGATACAAAGATCAAATAAAAAAAAGATACAGTTGGTTTGTTGAGATTCTAGAGACTCTTCATTGGATAGATCATCAGATTTTGTGAGTTGTGGACTTCTGGGTGTAGACTACTTTGGAGGGTTACGTTATAAATTTTGTTGTAGAGAATCATCAACCCCTTTTGAAATAAAAAAATATACTCAAATAAGAATCCATTGGAAGAATGTTCCGGGAAATACCTTTTTGGATCAAGGTTTTATTATTGGAAGAAGGAATGTTGCTTGTTGTTTTAGTTGATATGGTAGTGTAAACCCCTTCACTTCGGGGAAGGTGATTTGTGGGAGAATTCATGAGTTAAGATAAATAGATATTATTTGAAGTATGGGCTGGAATCAAGGGAAAAAATACAAATATGAACGAGTTGTGAGGAAGGTTTCCATTGTAGAAAATTGGTCATAGAACCAAATGAAGACATGGTAAAGCAAATTGATCAATTGTTGAATAATATCAGAATAGATGGTGGTGATAAAGAACACCTATAAGAGTTATGGAAGTTGCAAAGACAAATAATATTGGTCAATCAATGCTTGAAAGAGAGATTCAGTGTGAGAGGTGAATATTCTAGAGGTAGCAGACAAGAGGAAGCATGTTCATAGGGAGAAGATGAAGGTGTAATGTTATATTCCACCAATGAGGAAGAAGAGTCAACCCAAACCTTTGAGGGAGTTTAGGAGGAATCATAGAATATAACACCGGAAGATGTTGGTTCCCATCAAGAATTAAATGGAGTATTGCAAGAGAATGAGACCCCCCAAATCAAATAATGTTTTTATGGAGGTAAAGGAACCAACCCTCACTCACTTATTCCCCTAATCCCATCAACAAATTTTGTAATTCCTACAATAAATTCTTCTACAATTTTTTTATTCCTATCTCTTTGAGTTCTGCAAGTTTATTGGTTAGTAGTAGTAGTGTATGTGTGGTGAGTTATATTGTTATATCAAAATGAGGATCGTGTGGATTTATTTTAGTAGGATATATGAGTTCAACTATGGGAAAACTACAAGATTGATTTTTTGATACCTTGAGTTTTGGGGAAATGAGGGTGAGGATGTTGAGAAACATTGATTTATATGTGAGTCAATCTGGAGGTCTCGAGGGACTCTAGTTGAGTTTTAGACAACTTTAAAGGTAAATCTCTTAAATGGTGCATGAAGACTACTAAGCCAGGTATTCAAGGTCAAGCCTTCACTCTGGTTCAAGTGAGACAGAGGTTTATTACAGAGTTCTGGTTACCACAGTAAAAAAAACAAGAACATTTAGAGTTGCAGGAGATAAAGAAGAGAGACAATGAGTCTTCATGGGAATACAATAATATACTTAAATATGCGATACGGAATTTGGAAAACCGTATTAATGTATATCAACAAAGGGAGTGGTTCATTCAGGGGTTGCTACCTTTAACCTGCATCCCTTTGAAGAAAAATGATAGCCGTTTTGGGATATGAATTGGAGCAAGTGATGAATATTTATTCTATGGAAGGATATCCAAGGAGCTTAATAATTATGAGACCGGCTAAAGATACAAATATTATGAAACTACAGGGTGAGTTATTTTCATTGATTGAAAATATCCAAGATTTGACTCTTCTAAAGGTAGGTTGACCACAAGTTTGGCGTACATGTTTTTATGAAGAAGGTCACTTGTTGAACAAATGTCCGAGACCGAGACGTGTAGGCCCCTCTAGTAATCCAATATGCACCTCCTCTAGTGGGACCATCAAGAGGAGTTGTGCAATTTCCCACTACAACATCATTTCATGGTCGTGTACAATATCATGCCTTTCCAAATAATCAGGGAGTCTATACTAATGACTATTGTGAGATATGCAGAAATCATGGGCATTCTCCATGACATTTCCCCATTTTGAAAAAATATACACCTACTCTGAATATAGTATATTGTGAGTTATGTGGTTTTCCTTCTCATATTACTAATTAATGTCCTGCTCTACATTAACTTGTGCATAGATTAGACTGATCTTCATTTAGACTGAATGAAGGACCTTAAGGATTTGGAGGCAGTCGCAGAGGAGGAGGTGGATATAGAGGTGGACAAACTGGTTGAAGAGGACCATTTTTCTTATACAAATGTGATGAGCAATGAAATCTATCTAGAGATTATCCACTTCCAAGAATACGATGGTGTTATCACTACATGAATAATACTCACAATAATGAATATTGTCCTAATCTATATTCTAAATGGGAGGAACGTTTCAGGAAGAGATGATCTAATTTGATCAATTTTTAACCAAGGATTGTAGCTTAGGGGAGTGGATATTCGATCAACATCATCACTAGGGGAGAGGAGAAGAATGGTAGTGATGCAGAGAGTCCCCATCAAATCAATATTCAGAAGGCTATGCTAGATAATGCCTAAGTATGATCCTACTAGAAACAAATATTTTTTGAGAAATGCAATAGAGATTTTTAGATATATGTCTGGTCCATTAAAACCTGATGTTGTAGGAGCAAGTTTCAAGTTGAATCCTCGTCATCAAAGTATCAGTAGCGAGTCATCCACTTAGTTGGAGTCTTTGGGTAAGTATAAAAAGTTGTTTATCTTTAGTTTTATATATTTTATAATATATTAGATGATGAACAACTTACTAAGAAGTTATGGAATACAATCAAAGTGGCATTGAGAGCTAAAGGAAATACAAAAAAGGGTATTATTTCTAGCCTCCCAAAAAGTAAAGAAAGTAGGGTGCATAGAAGAAAGAGGAGGACTGGAAGAGAATTGATATTTAATTCCCATATAGATGATTATGACATCAAGGATATTATGTTGGACATGTCCTCTAACGTCAACATCTTTCCAAATAATACTTGAGAGGCAATGGGAAAACAAAATTTAGTCTATTCTCCTATCCAATTGAGTATTGCAAATTAGTACTGCATTTTTCTAGTAGGAAGGTGTTGGCATAGGGGCATACCCAAGGTTCAATGCATAAGAGCGCACCAACAAAGCCCTAACTACTGGCCCTTTCAGCAACACCTGTGAAGCAAATGAATTCTCACCCAAGGTAGAGGCAGGGGTGGTTGCAAGACTCAGGTGTCTGCAACCTTAGTTGGTACACAGATCTGTGATTATATCCTTTACAGAGAAGTTAATATTGTTCAATCATCACTATTCACTGTTATTGTACTTCGCAGATAAGACATAACGTCGCAATACTTTCTCGGATATAAGATATTTCAGTTCTTAGCAACATCAAAACATAATAGATCCTGTAGATCAACACTAATCATTCTCATACACATTAGATATACTATTCATATACATCTAGTAAATCATAACGCATCAGTAAATCTATATAATCATGGCAAAGCACTTAGCAAGATAATGAAAACACAAGGAAGCAACATCACAAATCATAACACAGAGGTTTACCTAGTTCACCCCCACCCTCGGGCTACGTCCACAAATTCTTCTTCTTCTTTATTAGCTTTAATCAATTTGATTACAACATAGAGCTCAACTTGTACTCTGCATGGGACATGAGATCTGTGCGCACCTCGCCAGATCATCCTTCCTCAAGTAGATATAGCACATGGCCTTCTTACAATCCATGTACTCAACACTTACAACACTTGCACTCAGCTCTGCAAGCCTCTTGCAATCATACACAGAGCATTCACATTCGATCACAGAGATCTAATTACTATCACTAAGCCATCATCTCTTCTTACATTACCTAGCTACTTATTTATACTTTTACAGCATAGGCCTAAACATGGGTAAACCCATGGGCCGAAATCCCTTTCCCATTACATTAACCCAAAACCCTAAAAGGGCCCTAAAAGTGGGCTGAGATCCCGTGATCTCTGCTTCGCCTGGTGCTCCATCTTTGACAGGGTGTTGATGTCCAAAACTGGTCAAATATGACCAAGTGTTCCTCAAAACATGGTCAAGGGCCAACAAGCCCCCAAAACTCACTTGTAACTCATCTTGAGTCACTCTGGTCTGATCAACTTGTAACATCCCGCTCTGGCGCACTGACAAAACTTATTCTTTGGGGACACTTGCTCGCAAGTGATCTGGATTTTTATGATGATGAACCACTTAACCTTGATGATGATGCGTCATGATTGATGACAGGATGTTTTACTATTGCTATATCTTGGATGCTATTATTTCCGGTTTCATTGAGTGTCTTGGGGTTTAGGACCTTGAAGTCACGAGGAGAGCATGCGGTGGAACTCCTTGGATTCTGGATTGAGTCGGGGAGTGGGCTCTTTGAGTTGTTTCCACATTTAGAGTGATATTGTGTGGTTTTGATGATGATATTCTATTGATTTATGATATGTTGTCGACATGATATGACATGATGGTTGATGATCACGATGCGACTGATAAGCTTACGACCGGACTCACATATGAGTAAAGGGGCCACGAGTTCGAGAGATTGAGAGAGGTGTGGCGTACACATCCTACTAGTACTCTTGTCGTGGCTTGAACTGTAGATTAGCGATTACCTAGTTCGAGAGGACCCACAATCACATTAGTGACTAAACAGGCCATCACGATTCGAACTGTAGGTTAACGTTACCTAGTTCGAGAGGATCCATGATGTTGTGAGGGAAGAATGAGACAATTGCTGATGAATATTTCTTAGGGGCATGCAATAAGGCAAGGCACTTATTCCTTAGAAGCCCTTAATCTCCCACAAGTTCCGGTTAGTGTTGACTCTAGGAGGGTTATATATTCTACCAATCAGTTCAGTCGTGAGTGGCACCCTTGGAGCAGGGTGCATCTGAGAGCATGTCATACGAAGAATTACAAAGCAAAGCGAGTGGCACCCTTGAGCACGGGGTGCATCCTGAAGAAGAACACATCCGGCAGGATGATGATGAAGGAAAACTTAAATGACCCTAAGACGAATTAGCGATAAAGCCAACCCCTAGATAGAATTGGCCATGCTATTCAAGCAGAAGCAATTTAAAACCTACCGGTTAAATGTGACAATCCCTAAGAAAAGACTTGACCAAAATAAACCTAGGAGTAAAATTTAGAAACCTCGGTGTTAATTAAAGTCTTATTAAAAGTGGGGGAGTATTAAATGTAATGGGAAATTAGGGTTAAGGTAGAGCACTTTGGCTTTTAATGATGAAGAAGGAGTAAAATTATTAAAATGGAAGTATTAAGGATAGAAATTTTTAAATGGCCGAAAAAAAATAAGAATACAAAGGCGCACTTATATTTTAGGTTCAAAAAAAAAAAAAAAACCCTTGGAAGTTAAAGCCAAAAAATTAATTGAGAAACTTAAAGAGTAAATTAAGAAAGGATTAATGAGTAAAATTTAAGGAGTATTTAAGAAGGAATTTAAGGAATAATTTAGGAATGATTAAGGAAGTAAAATTAGAAATTAATTCCGAGGAGAGTGATCAAGGAGAAATTTAAGGAGGAATTTAAGGAACGATTTTGGGGAAGTGAGAGAAATTGATTAAGGGAATAACTTAGGAGGCTGAAGGGTGATTTTGGGAAGGAAATTGAGTCTTTTAATAATTAAAAGAAATTAATTTTGGAGGCAGGCATGTGTGACACTTGAATCGATGGGGTTAGTCATTAAAAATTAATTAATGGAGAACCAGAGGCATGTGTGACACTTGGACGGCGGAGACTGTTAGAGGGTTAGTCATTAAAAATTAATTAATTAATGATTTATGAATTAGGTCAGTCTCAAAATTCTATAAAAGGAGGGGAAAGGAAGGAAGAAAGGGGAGAGCACAGTTAGCGTAACGTTACGCTACCGATTGTGGCTTGACGGGTTACTTGTGAGGAGTTGGGTATATCTCAGCTGTGATTGGAGTGGTATCTCAGCCGTTGAGGCTTGCTAAGACGCTATTTTATCTCTGGTTCTTGTGTGGCCCCTTTGCGGCTCGGGGGGCTAAGGGGGAAGAAGAGTACCCGTAGCGTTTGGCTGGGAGGTACCGGTGAGTTTTCTTTGGTCGGCATGCGGAAGCGACAGGGAGAACGGACAAGCAGCACAGCACAAGGGACGTCTCCGAAGCGGGCGTGTGGCTAAGGTATGATTTTACTTCGGTAATTTAATGTCATTGATGTTGAATTTATGGACTGGTTGAAGTGTTTCATATTCGGCAAATTATTGTTATTGGTGATATTACGATGAGATTGTCTGGCATTATATTTTTCAATTTCGTCAGCCATGATATTGGAGAGCTGTTTATATTGTGATCATGTGTCCCTTAGGTTATGATGTCCGGTATTTGCATTGATATGAATTAAGTGATGTTGTAAATTTCTTATTGTGCTTCGCTATTCATTGACGTAACGAAGGGGTCCTTACACAACTATTCTTCAAATGTATCGATCTTGGCCCGAGCTACTTCGAGCTGCTGTAGTGTGACAGCCTCTTGCTCAGTGAACTCCTGGATCACTTTGTCATTTATTGATCCTTCCATGAAATGTTCTGGGATGATGACAACTTGTTCAAGTTCGGTTGCCTAGCTCTCGACTTCAGTGAATAGGTGGAATTCTTTCTCCAACAATCAATTTTTCTATGTCTCTCCATTGTTCCTCTTTCTTTGTCGTGCCATGCTTTCTCCAACAATCAATTTTGCTTCGGCTTTCCATTGTTCCTGAGGTAGAGGCAGGGGTGGTTGCAAGACTCACGTGTCTGCAACCTTAGCTGGGACAAAAATATATGATTATATCTTTTACAGAGCACTTAACACTATTCACCCTTATTGTACTTCGTAGATAAGATAGAACGTTGCACTACTTGCTCAGATATACGATATTTCAGTGCTTAGCAACAAAAAAACATATTAGATTCTGTAGATCAACACTAAGCATCCTCATACACATTAGATATACTATTCATATACATCTA
Source organism: Picea sitchensis (assembly GCA_010110895.2). Classification (NCBI taxonomy): domain Eukaryota; kingdom Viridiplantae; phylum Streptophyta; class Pinopsida; order Pinales; family Pinaceae; genus Picea; species Picea sitchensis. The sequence continues at coordinate 12,929 of SNQJ01S0139588.1, read as the reverse complement.
GTAAATCACAAAGCATCAGTAAATCTATCTAATCATGGAAAAGCACTTAGAAAGATAATGAAAACACAAGGAAGCAACAACACAAAGAATGACACACAGGTTTACGTGGTTCACCCCCACCCTGGGGATACGTCCACAAAGTCTTCTTCTTCTTTATTATCTTTAATCAATCTGATTACAACACAAAGCTCATCTTGTACTCTGCATAGGACAAGAGATCTGCATGCACCTCACCGGATCCTTCTTCCCCGAGTAGATCTAGCACAGGGCCTTCTTACAATCTGTGCACTTAGCACTTACAACACTTGCACTCAGCTCTGCAAGCCTCTTACAATAATGCACAGAGAATTCACATTCAATCACACAGAACTAATTACTAGCACTAAGCCATCGACTCTTCTTACATTTCCTAGCTACTTATTTATACTTTTACAACATAGGCCTAAACATGGGTAAACCCATGGGATGATATCCCTTTCCCATTACATTAACCCAAAACCCTAAAAGGGCCCCAAAAGTGGGTCAAGATCCCGTGATCTCTACTTCACCTGGCACTCCATCTTTGACAGGGTGTCGATGTCCAAAAATGGTCAAATATGACCAAGTGTTCCTCAAAACTTGGTCAAGGGCCAACAGAAGGCTACACAATGTCAAAGTAGACTTGGATGGTGTAAAAATAGTACTTGATTTTAAGGATATTGAAATATTCGGGGAGAAGGATCCATATGTAGCTCTTTTAGGCATTGACCGAGCTTATGAAAACTATGTTTTCATTGATATTAAAAAAGAAACTATGAATTTTGAGTATGATGGTATGAAGGTCACCCATCCTTTAGATCCATATCAAGGCCCCCGTTATCCATAACCTATAGATGATAATATGGATTTAGATGTCCTTGATCAGCTGTATAATATGACTACAAGAAAACGAAGGGCCCAATAGACATGAGAAGACTCATGCCTCATATTGACGATGCCCTCGACTGCACCAATACGTTGAAATATGATGGTCATGATTCTAATCCATTTGTTCCATTAAGAGACCGACCCTAATCCTCTATAACACATGGTCCTACTCCTCTTATTTCTCCTCCACATATGTCTGCACCATCCATTGATCCTTCAAGTTATCCTCCACATTTGTCTACAAAATCCATCGATCATCCTCCTCCTCTTCCTCTTATGTCACCATCCACCGATCATCCTCCTCTTCTTCCTCTTATGTCTCCATCCAATGATCCTCTTAATTTTCCTCCATATTTTTTTTCACCATCCACTGATCCTCCATCTCCTCCTCCTCCTTATCCTCCTCCACTTGTGTGACCATCCATAAATCCTATTTCTCCTCATCCACCTGTGTCACCATCCACCAATCCTCCTGCTTCTCGTCAACACATGTATGCACCAACCACTGATCCTCCTCCTCATCCTCCTTCTCCACCTATGCCATCATCCACTAATCCTCTTTCTTCTTCTCCACATATGTCAACATCCATTGATACTCCTCCTCTTCCTCCACTTATGTCACCACCCACTGACACATTTCCTTCTCCTCCACATGTGTCAACATCCACTAATCCTCCTCCTCCATTTGTGTCACCATTCATCGATACTTGTCCTTATCCTCCACATGTGTCACTATCCATTGATCTTCTTCCTTGTACTCATCCTCCTCCACTTGTGTCACCATCCATCAATACTATTCCTTCTCCTCCACATGTGTCACCAACCATCTATCCTCGTCTTTGTCCTCCTCCTCCTTCACATGTTTCACAAACTGTTGATGTTTTCGATACTATGTTCACATATACTGTTGCACAACTTGATCCGAGTGCAGAGACATATGAAAGTATACTTATGTCATTGATTTTTGACATAGGTAGTGACACACAGACCCCTACCTCTAGTAGCAGAAGAATTGATGGCTCCAGTGGACCTAGCTACTAGTGGTATTATTTGACATGCATATTGATTGTTTTATATTTGACCTCAAACATGTATATGAAATGTTTATTTATTTTGATGAAATGTATAATATTGATATGTATATCTCTCATGGATATTATGTTTTTTAATATCATGTTGATGATGTTATTGTTTTATTTATAAAATGTATTATGAGTATGTTGATTATTAACATTAGTAATGATTTATCCATTTTTAAACTAAATTTCAGCTTTACCACATTTAAATTTATAATTGTCATATAATGCTTAACTTTACTTTTATGAAATTGTTTAATTTGGTTTATGATTGAAAAAACTTATAACCATTAATGTCATATAATGATTAACTCTTCTTCAACATGAGATGAATTGATTGTTGTCCAACAAGATACAATATGTTGATTAAATGTGTTTAGGAACAATAATGAATAAATATGATGATTCAAATTATTGTGATTTCAATAATTGTATTTTTCATATATTTTAGTAATAACATTATGATATAATTATTCCCTAATAACAATATTAATGATGCAATAAAAAAAATTAATTTTTAATTTTTATTATTCAAATATTACAAGACAAAGTTATAATACAGATGTTTACTAGATAAAAATTATTATATTTTAATTTTTCCAAATATTTTTTTAATTTATATTATTCAACTATTATACTATTAAATTTACTCGATTAAATTTAAAATATTTAATATAAAGAATAATAATAAAATTTGACCTATACACTTTCAAAGAAATGTTTTCACAATTTTCCACTCTATTGCTAACTTTATGAATCTTTTGTTAGAAAACGTATGGAAGTGTTAGTTAAATCTTCAATTAAAAAATATTCTTAGTATTGCATTTCATTGATTTTGTGTCAAATTGTATGCAAATATATAATTGCCCTTATGATATGTTATTTTTTCATTTATTTTATTCATAACTTTATTATATAAAAATTGCTCATAATTAATATTATAATTGTTGTATTTAATATATATATATATATATATATATATATTTAAAAATTACAATTAATTAAATTTATTTAATTAAACTTAAATTATTAAATATGAAAATGAAATTATTAATAATTTACAACATTTGCATTAAATGAATTTATTATTTTTTTCTCTCTCCCACCAACTTTATGAATTTCCACATTAGAAAATGTAAGTATTCGATTTGGTTAGTGAAGAAAATAATTAATTTGTTAAGGTTAAAGGAATATTATATTAAATTAATTTTATATTAATATTTAAAAACACAAAAATATTAATAAAACTCAATGAATAAAATAAACAAAATTCTATATGTAGATGTTATAGGACTTAGTCAACATCTTTGATGTAATGATTGCAACATGCAACCAACCACTTTATATAACAAATGTTGAATTAAGCAATACATTTACATTAGTTTCATTGAAAATTTGAAAAACAAAAAACACTCAAGTATCTTTTTCTTGCAGCCCAAGGGGACCTCTAAAGGTAGACCTAATCCAAGATTTATTTGATGAGTGGTTGGTGGATTATGAAATTTATATTTTTTTAACAAGTCATCACTAAGAGACAAAGTATGTACTGCATGCAAAACAACAAATATCAATGCCTTAAATTTCATAAACAACTCTTTGTCATTGGAGTGTTCCTCAAACAAATAACTTGCACTAAATATTGAGAGCCTACAACTATTTCTGAACCCTAAAATGTTCCCATTAGTTCATGGAAAACTGTCAATATATAACAAGTTTTTCATGTTGAAGTTTCTGGAAGCATAACCATTCATGCAGACACTATACATGTAAGTGTTATGTTTATATTTAACAATACTCAGGTTATCAGACCAACTGTAAAAAGGAAGAAAAAATGGCATAAGTGTTATTGATTTTTTGGTAAGAACGTATTCATGTGCAAGGATAAATGACCCAAGATTTGCAACAACTATTTTACACTTGGAAATCATACCACTATTACCAAAAAATAGAATTTGGTTCCAACATCAAGCACATGCAAGGAAAACAACCAAGCGCTATACACAACTCGGTTGTAAGAAGTTTGGTATTTAATTTGCATATGGTTAGAAAGAGGGAAGTCACCGCTACCTTCCAATGACTAAATAGACTTTGGTTTGTACTTGGTTATTTTTTCTTTTAGCTCATACAACTTTTTGGATCTCCTTGTAGAGATGTTTTGGAAAATATTGATATCATACTGTGTCTCACTCGAACACTCCATTGAATCAATAGAAGTAGATTGGTTGGTCAATTTAGGATGAAACTTAGTTGATCTTACTTACAACGTTTCAAAAAAGGAGCATATGTAATTGTTCCCACTTGTCTTTTCTATATCACCTACTGGATTCTTGACTAGAGTGGGAGGTATTAGACCATAAACTTTGGGTAGTTGATAATTGATATTATGGGATAGTGTGACACATCAAGGGTTATTACTCAACCCTTTACATTTCTAATGACACTGAGTATTGGGGTGTCATAAAAGAGATCCAATTCATTGTTTAATATCATTGACCTAGGATGGTTGCTGGAACTTGGCATGTAACAATTGGCAAGGTAAATCAACTATCTATTTTCATCAAAAAATTACTTGTAGTATCTTTCTCCTAATAAGAGGTCGTAAATTTTTTGGACTAGTGGAACATATTTCTCATCCTAAATTGATCCCAAATAATGATCCTACAAAATTAATTGAATAATTACTTAAATGCATGCACATACGTGACATAATTTCAATCAAATAAATGAATTATAAATAAAATAGAGACTAACTTGAAATAGAGGGGGAGAACTTGACTAACTATCAATGATATGGAATGACATGGAATCTAACGAATTTACCATTTGATATTGTAACATCGTTTCCTTGCATTTTAGCCAAAACTATAATCAATAAGTGAATGATATCTTAAAATAATTTTTTTTACCATAAAACAATATAACTTCAAACCAAATTTTAAATGGATTTTAAAGGTTAAAGATGATAAAAAATTGTTATATATGCACTAGTGCATCTATATATAAGAAGGCACCAATGCAATAAATGATGAAAAGCACTCAAAAGTCACCTCCAATACTACCTCCACAAAGCAAAAACTCCAAAAACACTATTTGCAAAGGTTTACATTTCTAATATGTCAATAAAATTTAAGTCATTATCTTTGTACATAAATAGTGCAATGGGGCACTTAAAAATGTGTATCGCATTGACTATATAACGGAAAAATAAACAATATTTTTAAATGTATACATTTTTATCGATGCTTTTATGTGTACAAAGCACATCGGTCACTTTATTTTGCACCAATTCTTTAAATTACATTGGTGCTCTTTAAAATGCACATGTGTGCTAAGCTATATAGTGCACTCAAAAGGTAAGCTACAAAAAAGAACGCTTAGGCTTATTATCAATGTGTCAAAATATACAATGAAAACATGAGAGACAATTCCATTTCTCAAAATGTATATGTTTATAAATAAAAACACTATTCATTATTTCATTACTTAGAAAAAATATAGAGGGTCCATTTATGCAAAGACTTTGGAGTGGTTTGATTTTTTTGAACAACCAAATTTTGAAGGGATCACCACATGACAGACACAAACCTGCAAATGATGAATTTTAGGTATGCAATTTCATTATATTTATCAATTAAATATTTTCCCATTTGATTCAAACTATTTTCAATACACTCTTAAGAAAAATAAAAGGGTTTCATAATTACCTTCAATATTGTAATTGCTATCTTTTTTGTTGTTTTTCTTGGTTCCCCTCTCTACATTTCACAAAAGGGATTTTCTTTTTTTAAGCTATATATTTTTATAGGTTTTTTTTTTATTTTATATCGGGCATTTAGTATCCATTGCGACGACNTATTAGTGATAGTATCATGAGATTGTTTGGCATTATATTTTGAAATCTCGTTCCGCAATGATATGTAGAGTTGTTTATATTTTGATCATGTGTCACCTTAGTGCATTAGGTGATGTTGTTAATATCTTATTTTTAAAATGAAAGGAAAAAGTAAAATTTTCCTATTATACTTCGCTATTCGTAGACGTAAAGAAGGGGTCGTTACATTTGTAATTGCTATCTTTACAAGGGGTCGTAAAGTAAAATTTTCCTATTATATTGTAATTGCTATCTTTTTTGTTGTTTTTCTTGGTTCCCCTCTCTACATTTCACAAAAGGGATTTTCTTTTTTTAAGCTATATATTTTTATAGGTTTTTTTTTTATTTTATATCGGGCATTTAGTATCCATTGCGACGACACCACTCGTTGCATTGGAATTAAAACCCTGTCATTTTTAAGTGTTTTTTCAAAAATGTTTTCACAGTACATGGTGCATACAGTACAATAATGTCTCCCTGGTGCACATAGTTCTGTCAATACAAACACCATTTTAAAATTTAAATACCATTGATTTTAGTATCATATGTGCATGGATTCGATGGTGCGCAATAAGAAATAATGAGAATCGGTGTGTATAAGTATGTTCGCCACACCAAGTTGTACTTGTTTTTTATACGCATCAACATACTAGTTTGTAAAACTATTTTATAATTTCTATTAGTCTTGTTTTTTTTTTAATAGAAGATGGTTGATAGAATTTCAAGGAAAACAATGTATTGCAACTAGAACGTTCATAGCTCATCGCAACAAGAGAACTAGGAAAGTTCTTTATTTTTTATTAAAAAATTAATTATATATTCAAATTATCTATAGGTTTAACTTCATTATTTTTGTATTGGTTAATGCATCTCATGCAAAGGAAAAACTTGAAGAAAATCAATAAGATTCTTTGCACTCTAAGTGCAGAAGAGCATTAAATTTTATGGAAATGTTACAGAGAGAGGAATTTGGTGGATCACAAAGTAATCAACATGAAGTTTTTATTTGAATTTTTACCAAAAACGAATTTCTTAACATTAATTGCTCACAAGTTATAAACAATTGATTTCACATTTTTTTATGTTATACAAAAACCGATAGAGAGTGAACGAAATTTTGTCATAAGAGGACAAAAATTATCAAGGATGTAAATAATGATTATAGATTGGTCATTAGTTCATGTATAGTGGTTCTTGAATTTAATTAGACGGGACAACTATTTTATAGGATTTTGAGGGATATAGTGGAAATAACATAGAAATGTACTTTCCACTTTCAATAGAAAAATCAAATCAATGAATCCAAGAATAAGGTTATACATAAACTATAATAAGTGTTTACGCATAAATGGTCATTGAGGCCCGTAGGACTTGCAACAAGAAAAACAAAAAATGATTAAAAATAATCATTTAAAAGGTATTGTTACTAAAAAAGTTTTACTTTAATGCCCATTTTAAAAACATTATTGTTCTTTTTCATTTTTCTGGAAGATTATGAAAATTCCAATCGAAAAACAAGGGGAAAGCCAATGCATGCTAGTAGGGATGTGCAAAACAACGTACAAGGAGATGGTAAAAGAAATGAACATAATTGCATCATAGTAGGAGGCATATGAAAAATAATATGGATTAGAGGTATGTAATCATTCATTTATTCTTCTATGTACATCGAATTTAATTATCATATGAAATACTAATTTTCAATTTTTTTTTTGCAAAAAAGAAAAGAAAAAAGGGAACCCATTCAAAAGACACGGAATAGAAGGGTTGATAACAAAGTTTGTGAGTACTTAAATTTTTAGTCTTACTTAAGATATTGTATTTGTTTTGATATTTATATTTGAATAATTAATTTACACTAGTCTATGGATGTCATCTAAAAGGTGTTAGTATAAAAGAAGAGCCAGTTGAACAATTGATCAAAATTGTGTTAAGTGAGGGTTGTGATTATATGTTGAAGGATAAAGGTTTAATTGAATAATTTGTATGTAGCTATGTTGTTTAACATCCCTTATTTTATAATTAAAGGAACGATAAAAAACCATTTATATTAATTATATTCAATATGCTTTGTCATGGTGTATTAAACATGTAGCTAACAAAGTATCGAGAGAAGCCAACAAAAAAGATTTTGAAGAATGATAGGAAACATGAGTTTGAAAGCATGTGTATTATTTACGAATGAGTTGTTGCGATTTTACGTTTTTTGACGTATTTAGGAAATCATATATATTCTGCTATATATAAATGTAAATTTACTTATTACACTTGATTTTTGTGTTTGTAGATGGAACATGAACAAGTGGAATATAAAAAAAAATCGATCAAGAAAATGTTACTTTAAATAACAAAGTACAATATCGCCTACATGTGATGAAAAAATGGGTTTGGAGCAAGGATAATAGTTCAAGTGATGACGAAAAGTAAATATAATTGAATTTTATTGCAAGTTATATGTTTTGGAATATTTGTTTGTGAAAATCATTGATTTTATTTCAGGTAGTTGACACAATGTCCCAATTGCATGAGAACATGTTACCAGTAAGTGTAACATTACATATTGGTTGCCTTTTTATTATTTTGGACCTTTATGTTATCCCATTTTGTATGAAAATTAGTTTATTATTCATTTATAATCAAATGGCTTTCTTGTTTTATTACAATGTCCAATGTTTTAAAATGTTGTGTTTTTATTAATTAATATATAGATGATTTTTGTTCTTACAAACAACGAAGGTGTAATTTGTTAGATAATGCATTAATGCAATCATTATATAAAAACCCAATAACAAAAA